>JAJOZX010003295.1:492500-543665 GCA_023014485.1 Bathynomus jamesi | reverse complement strand
TCATGTCCTGCTTAAACGTTTAATTTAAATCTTAAGCATTTAATTTCGTTCAACGCGTGTTTAATTGTAATTCATAATAAAAGCCTATTTCAATTTCCATTTTCATTAACTCGGCAGACATGATAACATCAGATCTGTCAAACATGCGGTTTAAATAAAATATAACTTCCTCCTTCAATACTTGCTTATCAGTCTAGCATTGCTACAAGCTAAACTCTTTGCCTTGTTTTCAATATTTTTGCAAAATAAATCAGCCTATTGAGACGATCAGCATTAAAAATAATGATGTCCAGTAAATATTTCAGTATATAAACCCATGAAATTTCTCTAATGTTCATTCTGATTTGTTGATCTAACTTAGAGGATGAGCATTACTTGTAAACATTTTAGCAGTAAACTACAGTAGAGAAATTCTTTGTCTTCTCCTTCGGCCTTGCTCTCTTCAGAGAACTTAAGTCTTAAATAGAGAAAATAATTTCCCGATACGTTACAAGAAGAATCGGGGAACCTTCAGAGAATTTAGCAAGCCTGACAGAATCCTCCCAATCCACTACAAGAGAAATCGGAGTAGTATAAGAGAACTTCTGCGATTCCCTATAGGGCCTATACGGTACCAAATACTCCAGAGTAACAATCCGTTGCTGCCACGTAACCAGAACCCCCGTCAACCTCGAACTGCCAAAGGCCATAACGGAGGGGTTAACGTATACATATACAGTATATATATATATATATATATATATTATATATATTATTATATATATATATATATTTTATGAATATTCAAAGTAAGGCGTGCAGTCTTCGTATTAAATCAATTTATCGATATTGTAGTTTTCTATTTTATATATATACAGCCAGATACAAAATTCGTGTCCATGTTAGAATAAGGAAATGCAGAATTGAAACATGTCGCCATGAACATCAAATGAGTTGCTATGGAAACGTTACATATGTATGTTGCGTCACAGCAATGGCATAAATTTGGGAGCAAGTGTAGTTTTACGTTCCCCTACATTATCCTAGTGTAGTTTGCGTTCCCCAACTTTGTCCGCGTATACCTAATCAAATGAAACGTTAAAACTACGAAATATTAGACTTACCTAACCAATCGTCAATATATATATATATATATATATATATATATATATATATATATATATATATATATCCCCGCAAGGGGGTTCTAAGCTCGTGCTCTTGAGTGTTCTTTGTGCTCGTTTGTACGTGCTTGTTCCTGGAGGCTTCTCGTGCGCCCTCCCGTCCCTAGCACCAAAGGATGATGGGGCTCGACCCTGCAGTCCTTGTCATCCTTATATTTTTCCACTTCGACTGTCCCTCCACCCTTTCTTTTTCCTCTGTCTTTCCTCTCACTTTTTCTTTGTTTTTCCGCTGAGATATGCCTTTTAATAGAGGCGAATCGGTTCTTCCCGAACTTAAAAAAATATATATATATATATATATATATATATATATATGAAAATTATTTCACGAAAGTAACACGTGAAAAATATTTATGATCAATAAAACCACGAGGAAAGTAAACACAAAATGTGCTCAGCGCTTCGTCTGATGACATCCTCAGGAACACTGAAGTACATAAAAGGTTACAGCCTATATATAGGTTACAGAAAGAAAAAAAAATAAATAAAATATATATATATATATATATATCTTATATATATATATATATATATATATGTGTACACCACACACATATATATATATATATATATATATATATATATATATATATATATATATATATATATATATGTGTATATATATATATATATATATATATTATATATATATATATATATGCAATAAACGGAGAAGTAAAAATCAATTAAAAATTAAAGGATTATCAGAGAGGCATACAGATTTGTAAGGAAAAAATATCGATTTTTAGCACAAGATCAAATGAATTATAAAATACAAATTTATACTGGAAATCTGCCCGTGGTTTTAAACACTCTGCCTTTTTTGGTTAAGTTTTCGATGTATATAAAATAAAATTAAAATTAAAGTTATAAAGTAGCATACAGTTTACCAAAATATTTAGCGTTATACCTTCTTATCTAAATCTGTTTTTGAAGGAATTCAAAACACACAGGATCGAGTTGAAAATATATTTGCTTATGTTGAAGTTATTTGAAGTTGGATAATGGCAGACTCAAGAATATTTCTATTAACAATGTTGGCTAGAGTGGATAAAACTGAAGCATTATTCCATCAATACCGTGGGAATAACTCTGATAATGGACAAAAAGGGCACTGGACAACTGTCCTGTTTCTAACGGAATATTGATGCTGTTTTATACGTGTGTGCAAATCCTTTCCCGTCTGACCTATGTAAAAGGAATCACATTGTTTACAAACCAATTTTATAGATTATGCCTGAATTATTGGTAGGGCTATTTTTTACTATGATATTTTTCGCAATATTTTAGGTGAAAATACTACATTAATATCCAAAAGTTTAGTACATTAGCAATGCCTAAAGCCCGGGAAAATGGAAGTACTAAAATGTTTTTTTGACAAAGTACGAGTGTTATTATTGACACGATAGAAAGTTCGTTTTGCCTTGTTGAGACAGATTCCATAAACGCAGATGATAACACAGATCACTTCCAATATCGTTGATTTTTTCCAATTCGGCATCGATGTATTCCGGACTGGCGATCCTAAGAGCGCGGAGAAACATTGATGAAAAATGGCCTTCTTATTGGGGGTGTCTGTCCCGAGTAAAAGTGTACGTAGACAAATTGTTTTGTTGTTTTCCGATAGATACTGAACTTAAAACCTGGGCTTTCCCTATGTACACGCACATCCAAAAATGGGATTGAATTGTCTTGTTTCCACTTCTAAAGTAAACTTAATGGAGGGGACTTGATCATTTAACTGAAGGAGGAAGTTATCCAGGTCACGATTCATGGGGCCAGATACACAAAATATCGTCGACGTACCGAACCAAGGATGCCAACCCCCAGGATTCTCGGAATGTAAGTAATTTCGAAAACTCCATATAAATATTGGAGAGGAGGGGCGATAAGGGGTTGCCCATGGCCATCCCAAAAACTTGTTGATAATACTCGTTATTGAAAGTGAATTCACAGTCTTTGATGCAAAGCTTAATAAGTTCCAAAACAATGTGTGAAGGTAGTGGCAGGTCATATTTATGTAATTCTTGGGAGAGAAAGTCAAGCATATCGTCAATCGGCACTTTTGTAAACAATGAACAAACGTCAAAACTGATCAATCTATCGTTAGTTTCAGTACGTGCATTATTCATTTTTCAGTAAGATCCATGGAATTTTTTACATGTGAATAAGAGATAGTTCCGAAATGGGGGACAAGACTTTGACAGCCATTTGGAGAGTTTATAAGTAATAGAGCCCACCGAGCTAATAATGGGGCGCATAGGGTTGACAGGTTTGTGGGTTTTAATAAGACCGTAAAGGTAGGGCAGAGAAGGTGAAGTGGACATGAAAAGCGGAATTAAGTCCTTATGATCTTTGAGAATGCGTTTCAAGCCACTATTAAATGATTTGATGATGTCATCCTGCCGTTCTTCCTAAGTTTGCTGTATGTGGCGGGGTCCTGGAGAAGCCGTTCATCTTTCCGATGTAGTCCACTTTGCCCATAATAACTATGGTGTTGCCTTGTCTGCTTTAGTAATATGGAGCTCCCCATCTTTTTTTAATTGTGAGAGGCTATTGCGAAAACGTTAGGATAGATTGATCAGTTTGACGTTTGCTCATTGTTTACAAAAGTGCCGATTGACGATATGCTTGACTTTCTCTCCAAGAATTACATAAGTGTGACCTGCCACTACCTTCACACATTGTTTTGGAACTTATTAAGCTTTGCATCAAAGACTGTAAATTCACTTTCAATAACGAGTATTATCAACAAGTTTTTGGGATGGCCATGGGCAACCCCTTATCGCCCCTCCTCTCCAATATTTATATGGAGTTTTTCGAAATTACTTACATCCGAGAATCCTGGGGTTGGCATCCCTTGGTTGCGGTACGTCGACGATATTTTGTGTATCTGGCCCATGAATCGTGACCTGGATAACTTCCTCCTTCAGTTAAATGATCAAGTCCCCTCCATTAAGTTTACTTTAGAAGTGGAACAAGACAATTCCAATCCCATTTTTGGATGTGCATGTACATAGGAAAGCCTAGGTTTTAAGTTTAGTATCTATCGGAAAACAACAAACAATTTGTCCTAGGTACACTTTACTCGGGACATGACACCCCACTAAGAAGGCCATTTTTTCATCAATGTTTCTCTCCGCGCCCTTAGGATCGCCAGTCCGGAATACATCGATGCCGAATTAGAAAAAATCAACGGTATTGGAAGTGATCTGTGTTATCCATCTGCGTTTATGGAATCTTGTCTCAACAAGGCAAAACGAACTTTCTATCGTGTCAATAATAACACTCGTACTTTGTCAAAAAATATTTTAGTACTTCCATTTTTCCCGGCTTTTTAGCATTGCTAATGTACTTAAACTTTTGGATATTAATGTAGTATTTTCATATAACAATATTGCGAAAATATCATAGTAAAAATAGCCCTACCATAATTCAGGCATTATCTATAAAATTGGTTGTAAACAATGTGATTCCTTTTACATAGGTCAGACGGGAAAGGATTTGCACACACGTATAAAACAGCATCAATATTCCGTTAGAACAGGACAGTTGTCCAGTGCCCTTTTTGTCCTTTGTCAGTTATCCCACGGTATTGATTGGAATAATGCTTCAGTTTTATTCCACTTTAGCAACATTGTTAATAGAAATATTCTTGAGTCTGCCATTATCCAACTTTCAATAACTTCAACATAAGCAAAGGTTTTTTTTCAACTCGATCCTGTTGTTTTGAATTCCTCAAAAACAGATTTAGATAAGAGGGTATAACGCTAAATCTTTGGTAAACTTGTATGCTACTTTATTAACTTTTAATTTTCATTTTATTTTTATATACATGAAACTTAACCAAAAAAGGCAGAGTGTTAAACCCGAGCAGATTTCCAGTATAAATTTGTATTTTATAATTCATTTGATCTTGTGCTAAAAATCGATATTTTTTTCCTTACAAATCTGTATGCCTCTCTGATAATCCTTTAATTTTTAATTTTTATTTTTACTTCTCCGTTTATTGCATATATATATATTATATATATATATATATTATTTTTTATTTTTTTGTTTCTGTAACCTATATATAGGCTGTAACCCTTTTATGTACTTCAGTGTTCCTGAGGATGTCATTAACGAAAGCGCTTGAGCACCATTTTGTGTTTCCTTTCCTTCGTGTTTTATTCATCATATATATATATATATATATATATATGATGAATAAAACCACGAAGGAAAGGAAACACAGAATGGTGCTCAAGCGCTTTCGTCTTATGACATCCTCAGGATGTCATTAGACGAAAGCGCTTGAGCACCATTCTGTGTTTCCTTTCCTTCGTGGTTTTATTCATCATAAATATTTTCACGTGTTACTTTCGTAAAATAATTTTCATATATATATATATATAGTATATATATATATTATATATATGAAATAATACTCATGATAATAATAAAAGGACGTGTGTGTGTGTGTGTTGTGTGTGTGTCTGTTCCAGCCATAACTCCAAAATAGAAGCAGTTCAAACATGAAACTTCACATACATTTGATTAGGTCCCCAGTTGTGCACCTGGGTGTTAATAAATTAAATAATTAAAATTACTGGGCCCGAAGGCCCCAGCACTGGTATTAAACTACAGAAAGAACGCAGCCTGAAAATTTTGAGCTTCACACTGTCAAGATTTGTGAATCTTAAGATTTTCATGATTAAAGTTTTACTGACCAAATAATTGAACCCCCCAATTACTGTCGGTTCAATTATTTGCTCAATAAAACTATAGAAAAGAACACAGTCATGAAAATCTTGAGCTTCACAGTGTTGCCCGTAATAATAATCTTCTATATTATAATAAGAGAGCTGTCCGTCTGTCTGTCTGTCTGTCTGTCCGTCCGTCCGTCACACTTTCAGAAATTGTGAGAAAAAATTGTGAGAAAAAAATCGGAAATTGTATTACGGGCGTCAATGTGAAGCTCAAGATTTTCATGACTGTGTTCTTTTCTGTAGTTTAGTCTGTCTGTTTGTCTGTTTGTGAAATTTATCCCGGGCAGTAATGGGGGAAGGGTGGGGGTGGGGGTAATGGGGGATGGGTGGGGTAATGGGGAGGGGGGGGTAATGGGGGAGGGGGTTAGCCCCCAAGTTGCATGAATGGGGGTGAGGAGATTTTGGGAGATACCAGATTCAGAAATGTTGACACAATGTGAAGCTCAAAATTTTCACGGCTGCGTTCTTTTCTGTAGTTTAGCCTGTCTAACCGTCAGCGAAGCGACGGGAACTGTACTAGTTTATAATAATAAAAGGACGCAGTTACAAACATGAAACTTCACACACATTGATTCGGGACCCAGGTTGCGCACCTGGGTGTTAATAAATTAAATAATTAATTAAAAAAAATTAAATGACGTCATCCAGATCATTACGTCATTACATATATATATATATATATATATATATATATATATACCAGTGGCGGATGGTGAATATGTGAATTGGGTGTGCGAAATATCATGTGGAGTAAAATTAATAACTGAAATTCATGTTAACTTAGTTATTAATAAATCTTAATGGTAATATGGTAAGCATACGAAATCTACCTTCATAATATTACACTAAACACTTGGAGAATTTAGGTGAACTGTAAAACATCTAACACCAATTTCCTACGGGCTCCTTTAAGCATCGAACTTATTTACATATAAACTCAAGTCTTCTTTTTGGAGAAAAATAGTGAGCAATAACGTCCTCATATAAGGAACTTCGTTGCTTCACATGTATAAGCAGTGTAATATGTTAAGCATATGAACATAAGTAATCCACACTCGTAAGAATAAACAAAGCACTGGAAGAAATAGATGAACCTTAACTTCAAAAGTAAAAAACAAAAACTAACACCAATCTCCTACGGCATCCTTTCAACCGACTTTATTTATACATAAACTCCATCTTCTTTTCTGAGAAGAAAAGTGAGCAATAACGTCATCGTAGAAGGAACTTCTTTGCTCAAGTCTATTAGCAGTCCTTTTTCTATCGAAAGCAAACTAAGACCACATAGCCTTTCCTGCCCTTGTGTCCCCTGGTAGTATGTGTTTATTCGTATATACTGTATATATATATATATCAGGGCTATTCAAATTGATTCACCTGATTTCAAATGAGAATATTTTTTAATGTTACAAATACAGAGTGATTTGTGATACATCAACCAAAAGAAAACTGTCCAAATTTTGTCTCTCACCTCATAAATGCTCTATGTGACTTCCCCTAGTTACACGAGCAACGTCGACACGATAGTCGAATTCCTCCCATACTCGCTCCAGCATGTCCGTTGTCACTGACTCTACGGCAGTAACAATGCGAGTTCGGAGCTCATCCAAAGATGTGGGCAACGGTGGCACGTACACAGTATCCTTAACGTACCCCCAAATGAAGAAGTCGCACGGTGTAAAATCCGGCGACCTAGGGGGCCAGCTGTGCAACACACAAAACGCCTTCTGCTGTGCGGACGCCATTTTCACACTGACTGTTTGTTGCTAGGCTAGGCCACGGCGTGACTTTGGAGCCCTCTCGCGGTGATCTTATAAAACTTGGAGATTTCTTCTTTCATGTGGTGTATGCCCAGTTGATGCACGGTTGATAGGTACGGAAGTATTCTCAGTTGAAATCGGATGAATCAGTTTGAATAGCCCTGTGTGTGTATATATATATATATATATATATATATATATATATATTATATATATATATATATATATATATATATATATATATATATATACCAGTGGCGACTCGTGACATTTTTGTTCAGGCATGCAATGTTATGGAATGGAAGAAAAACATCCGCCTAACCCTCTTGCCCAAACTTTGCATATTGTTTACATAGAACTTAGCAAGTTAAAGGTGTTTTACAAACTTTTGGGGACCTCTTTGAAGGAAAGTTCATTTAATGTTAGGCTTAAATATGCGGACAAAAAATTAGACATATTTATATATAGTAGTTACCGAATTGATCTAAAGAAAAAGATACAAATTTAAAATTTACCTTAAATAATTGTGAAGCATTATTTGAATTGAAATTCTGCTCTCCTAGTTTTCCTGCAAAATTCTTCGATGACCAAATTGTAAAAGTACTCTCGATTCTCCATTAGCTTCTTGAGGAAATTTTTTTCAATTGAAATTAAGGCAAGATTAGATAGCCTTTCTTCACTTTGGGAACTCCGTAAATAACTTTTAATTCTTTTAAGCGCAGAAAATGATCGCTCACACTTGCTGTCGATATTGGTATAGTTAGAATCAAATTCGTCAATTTATAATTTCCTTAAGACCTTTGTGCATTTCGCTTTCCAGTAGATATTTTAGGAGCTCAGCAACATTCTTTTTGGCAAAAGATTTGTGCGAATATAAAACACAATTCAGAACGGAGACGAGGAAACTCAAAAAATTAATTGTAGCTTCTTTTCAAAGATTCAAAAGCTCTCTCTGGGAAAGTAACATCATAGCACTCAAATTTTTTGCAATCTAAAAGCTCAATGAATTCCAATTTTTCCATTGAACTGAAACGCTCTTTCATTTGAAGAAGTATATTATCGAATATTTCATGAAATAGTTGACTATACTTCTCTTGTGGAGAAAGACTCTGTTTCCTTTTACATACAGGTTCACCACATCTTTCTGTTATCAAGTCCCACATATCTGCAAATTTTGTATCCCTTATTTGTTTGATTTTTTTCATAGTGCTTTCAACGGTGATTGAGCTATACACAATATCCATAGATTTTGTTTGCAGCACATTAAATAGATATTCAGTAAAAGGAAAAATTGAAGAAAATACTTCTAATAAAAAATTAAAATCGAAAGTATCGATACCAGCAAGCAATCCGCGTGCACTATTTTTTGTTTTTTCATCAAATTTCTTTGGGTTTTCAAGAATGCTTTTTAAAAGATCTATTATATCTTCTTTATTTTCCTTAACTCTTTCAACTAGACGAGATGAATAGTTCCACCGCGTTGGAGCCAGTTTAGGGAAACGCTTTCCAACAACTTTGTCAAGCATTGAAGTTCGCTTAGTTGAACTGCTGAAAAATGATGACAAACTTCCTAATACTGAAAAAAAATTATTACATTCGGAAATTTTAGCGACAGCTTGGGATAAAACAAGGTTAAGTTTATGGGCGTAGCAGTGAAGAAAAATAGCCTCTGGTACAGTTTCTCTAATCTTTGTTTGTACTCCATTAAGATCGCTCCCCATAACAGCAGCACCGTCGTAGGTTTGAGCAACTAATTTTTTCAAACAGCCCAGTTCACCTAGTTGCCTTATAGATAAATCAGAAATCGCTCCTGCACTTCTATCATTGCTGACGTCATTGAATTTTATAAATCGTTCACAAATCTCTCCATGTTTATTAACATAACGAACAACAGTAGAGAGTTGAGAAAAACAGCTGACATCAGATGTTTCATCTAATAAAATCGCCACATACATGCAGTCGATAAGCTCACGTCTTATTTGTTCTAACATAACTGCACTAATAGATTGAATTATGTCATTCTGAATAGCAGATGATGTTCCCTTAAAAACAGTCGCAGTTTTTAAATGGTTTTGAAGCTTTTCATCGAATTCTCCCATACAAAATACCAATTCAATATAGTTACCCCTATTGTCAGCGTTTTCTTCTTCATTGTGACCGCGAAATGCTAATTCTTGCATACCTAAAAAACATGTTATCCTAATCAAACGTTTCAAAATTTCTCGATTCTTATTAACTTCTTCGTTATGTCTGGAAATGGCAACTGATTTCTGCTTGTCGAGTATTAAATCAATTCTTTCTGACTTTCAAATGTTTTAAGATCAACAAATGCATTTATGTGAGCAAGAGATTTTTCATGGCGAGAAATTGCAGTATGTAAATTGTTTAAATCGTCGTATCCACGACTAACAGAATTCCACACAGAGTTATCTCTTGAAAATAGGAAACACGACCAACAGTACAATTTGTTATTTGAAATATTTCCACATAACCAGGGAACATCATCATACAGCTTAGGATTAAATTTCCTAGTGAAGCCTTTATTTTCTTTGCTTAAATTCAAATGTGGAATCGGTCTGCCATTATTCAATATGCGCTTTTTCTCATCAAAAGAGAGTGAGTAAAATCTTCTAGTCTTCAATTGATTAAACACATCGTCAGTCATTATGGGCACTACAATGCTATAATTTATTTAACTGATTATCCAAAATAACTAAAGCACAAAAGGGAACACCGAACACAAGTGAGTGCTTGCGGCTGTGGTACTGGAAAGAAGCCTTGTCAGAATTGCCAGATGTTACTTTTTGGTGAATGCACCTATAAAACTGAATGCATGCCGTATTATTTTCATTAATTAAAAAAATCAGAACAAAGCTTTTTAATTATTTTTAGTAAAAATATTAAGTAAATTTTCTAAGCATATTTTAAAACATATTGCCTTTTGAATTTAGCTATGAGGCTCAAAAAAAATCTTATGGATAGTGAGAAGTCTCCTTAAAAATTGCCCAAGGCAAGGCGGTGTAAACAAAATCATGTCTTATTTCACTAGACAATTAAGAACATTTTTCTGTACCCAGACTGAATTAGTGAATGCTTTAGCTACAAGTATTTCGATCTGTGTACAGAAAAATTTTCTTAATTGTCTAATGAAATAAGACAATTTTGTTTACACCGCCCAATAGCCAGTACATGCGTGATTGAAGCCTTAGCCTATTTTTAGTTTCTGAAAATTATTTTTGTCAATTATAATCCTTACTTAGATCTGAAAAGAGAACATATTTAACACATGCATTGCATGCGTTGCATTCATTAAGAAATCGCCACTGATATATACTGTATATATATATTGAAACCAATGATAAAATTAATGACTACCCCGTTAGGTTCATTGAATGCCCGGTCAGGTCAATTGTAGGCCCTTGAAGATTGGTTAGGTTAGGTTAGGTTAGGTCCCGAGGTTGTGCACCTGCGTGTTAATAAATTAATTAAATAATTTTAAAAAATTAAATGACGTCATGAAGATCATTACGTCATTGCGTATATATATATATATATATAAGAAACCTATGGTAAAATTATTGACCACCCGGTTAGGTTCATTGAATGCCAGGTTAGGTCATCTGTACGCCCTTGACGATTGGTTAGGTTAAGTCGTGATATTTTTGTTAGCTTTAACGAAAATATCACTAAACCTAACCAATCATCAAGGGCGTACAATTAACCTAACCGGGCATTCAATTAACCTACCCGGGCATTCATTTAATCTAATCGGGCATTCAGTTGACATAACTGGGTGTTTAATTAATCTAATCGGGCATTCAGTTGACCTAACCGGGCATATATATATATTGTATATATTGTTCAACATTCACCCCGGCAACGCCGGGTCGCTCCGTTAGTATATATGTATATTGACGATTGGTTAAGTTAAGTCGTAATATTTTCGTTAGTTTTAACATTTTATTTGATGGATTCATTTAAAAAATGTCTCCAAAAGATCCTAGTGTAGTTTACGTTCCCTAACTTTGACCTAGTGTAGTTTGTGTCCCCTTTTGAGTTTTGGGGACGTAAACTATACTTAATCCGGAAATTGTTCGTAACTATTATTATTTTATACGATTCGAAATTTTAGATACGTCCGAGCTTGAAATGTTGTTTCAGAACTAAATAAATCGTACAAACGAAACTATTGTGTAGGTTATAGATTATATTATGTAAGAGGCGTGGAAGTACACGGACCGTAATTAATTCGAACCGAAATTAATCGACGAATTAACCGAAATTAAATCCAATCTTGAATCGTTCAACTGAAATAATATTGAATCCGAGTTAATTCCGGATAGATCCAATTTACGTACGTCATTATGATCTTGGAATTTTATTTTATCTTCGCCTAAATCATCCTCCGATCTCCCGGACCTTGCATCTTTGCTTTCTGGAATGTGTGCTTATTTAAAGGGTTGGGATCACCTGAAGATCAGGGCCCCCAGCCTTCTTTAGTTAGCCTTATAAGGCTAACTAACGAAAATATCACGACCTAACCTAGCCATTCGTTAGGTCAACTGTACGCCCTTGACGATTGGTTAGGTTAGGTTGTTATATTTTCGTAAGTTATCCTTATAAAGCTAACTAAAGAAGGCTGAGGGCCTGATCTTCAGGTGATCCAAGGGTTGTACTAGAAATAAGACATGAACTTTTAATGTCTGTATAATGTCAATTTCATTATCATATAAATTTAATTAATGTGACCTACGCATGCGCATTACCACTATAATATGTGTGACCTTGAAATAATTTTGGATACCTTTCTATAAAGTGTAGATACTAAAATATTAAGTGTACATAAATGTAATAATGTAGATGGTATTTCTCCAAATTTTATGTACACAGAGAATAAAGGGTATCTTTTCCAAAATACAAAATTCACCAAATTTCGAATGACGGCGAATGTGTGTGTCACTCCTTCGGTGAGTGACCTTGAAAATGTACAACGCCATTGTATATAGTACAGTGGGTGCTACTGTAGTATGCGGTCTACCTACGATTCGGCGGTCTACCTTTTAATTATAGCTTCTTATCTTGTTTACTAATTGTTTGTTTACATCCCATTGTCAATCGCCCTTGACGATTGGTTAGGTTTAGTCATGATATTTTCGTTAGTTTTAACGAAAATATCATGATTAAACCTAACCAATCGTAGGTAGACCGCATACTACAGTAGCACCGTACATTGTATAGAATGTATAATAACGATCAAGCGGAGTAAAAGTAGATACAATTGATTCGAATACATCAACATAGTTGTCATGATAATAATAATAATAATAATAATACATACATACATACATAACCAATATCTCGTTTCCCATCGAATTAGGGTGAGAAGGCAAATAAGCGCCCGGATGCATCGTGTGAAGTGAAAAAGAGAAAAGGCAGAAACTAAAGTGTACATACCCATTCATAGACGCATCCTGGTGGACTAGCGCCCTCCTACACATACCGGTAGCCAAGGGGGGGGTTGAACGATCCCCCCCTTGACAGGAAAGGCCCACTTTTGTAACCTTATAACTTATGATATGATAATACAGGGTGGGCCGTAAGTTTCCATACAGAGGAAAAATAAACATTTTTTTATGGACAACCATTTTTATTTATAATATGCTCTACATGGTTGCCATTGTTTTGAAAACACATTTCAATACGTGTTCCCCACTGTTGATGAACACGCATTAGCACAGTTGACGTTATGCTTGTAATGGCGTTGGTGATACGTTCCTTTAGATGATTTATGTCTCGTATCTTTTCCTGATACACCATGGCCTTCAAGTGCCCCCAAAGAGAAATCAAGGGGGGTGAGATCTGGGATCTGGGAGGCCACTCCACAGGACCACGCCGACCAATCCAAGCATCCGGAAACTGCTGCTGATCCAAATACCGACGCACGTGAAGACCATAATGAGGTGGAGCTCCATCTTGCTGGAAGTAAACTGGGAAGTTACCTTCCTCGTTTAGCAGGGATGGGAAAATCTCTTCTTGCAACATGTTAAGATACCTTTCGGCATTAAGATTTCCACTGACAAAAATTGGTCCAATAATTCTGTCACCCCATATCCCGGCCCACACCATCACTTTACCGGCACCTTGCATCTTCGTCGGACTCAGCCAGTTAGGGTTAGCATTACTCCAATAACGTATGTTTTGCCGATTAACCTCTCCATTGACGTAAAAATTTGCTTCATCAGTAAACAAGATCTTACAAACGCATATTCTTAGGGTATCTGAAACATAAAAACAAACGTTTAAATTTTCCTATGTATGGAAACTTACGGCCCACCCTGTATAATATATAACATCATTTAGTAAATGAATACTTGCATTTTTTTGCATTTTTTTTTAAACTTCACAAACTACTCTAAACCCCCCCCTCTACAGTGACTAGGTCGTTACACCAAAAGGTTCGCCTTTCTACAATTGCGACCCACCCCCACCCCCGCTTGGGAAGTCCTGGCTACGGGACTGCTACGTAGCTACAACATTCCACAACTGCGACTTTCTTACGCTATGCGTGGTGACGCTTCCAGGCCTTGTCCAAACTAAAAGGGCCAGAGTCCCTACTTATATACTTCTAACAAATTTCTTCCACTCTAGCCTGCTTGCAGCCACTTCCCGTGCATCACTCAGATCAAGTCCACGCTTCCTCAGACAGACATTCAATATATCCATCCATCTTCTCAGCCTTTCTCTTCTTCTGCTTTCGCAAACACTCTTATGCATTCTCACAATTATGTCATCTTCCATTCTTTCAACATGTCCAAACCACCTTAGCACACCTTCCTCAATTTTCACTTCCATTGACTTCTAAACACCACACTCTTTCCAGGACCACATGATTTCTTACTTTATCAATCCGACGCACGCCACACATACTCCTCATATTATTCATCTCAACTGCCTTTACTCTTGCGTTTCCCTTTCATGCCATGCCAATGATTCACACCCATACCAAAGTGTCGGTACTAACACACCTTCCTGTAAACATCTCTCAGCATCCCTATCCAGTCTTCGCTTTCCCACAACTGCTTTCAAAGCACCCGCCACCTTTCTCTTTGATTCACTCTACTCTTAACTTCTACTGATCTACAGAAGTTAACGCTAACAAAGACCCTAAGATCCACTCTAAGGTTAGCCCGAGAGAAAGAAGAGAGTAGGGGGTTAAAAGAAGAGAATAGGGAGTTAAAAGAAGAGAATAAGGGGGTTAAGTAAGTAGCAAAACCTATTATTCGTGGGTTAACATTCATTCAGAAAAAGAGCGAGAAAGACTTACCATCATCATCGGTCAGCCACTGCCGACAAGTCGGAAAAATAGTCGAAGAGAATAGGAAAGGGGTGAAAGATGAAAAGAAGTAAAATAAGAACGCTCACAAACCATGCAAACACAGTCTTAACTCAAAGAAATACTGTCATACCATGCAAACTACAGACATGCAAGTAAAGAGAGGATGAGAAAAGAAAAAAGTATGAAAAGTATAACAAAAAGTGGGTTAGTTTACGCTACGAGCTACATCTAATTTCGTGTTAGTCTAATTTTTTTTTTAATATAAATTTATCGCTGGTATATCACACGCTGGCATGTCACAAGCTGGCATCAATCATCAACAGACTCAAACCTTTACTATCACCCCCAGAGCTCCTGTTGCTAATGGTTTTATTATTTTAAACGACGTTTGTACAGTACCTCTTTTGTGCAATATCCATTCCATACATTTAAAGGACTCTACTACCTCTCGTGTTTCATCATTCACCATTACATGACGATCCGAATTTCCCTCTCCCCCCCCACTTAGTCTTACTCACATTTATTCTGAACAAGCTTTTCTCTCATACCGTCAAGAACCCTAAACAACCTCTTGCACACTTGCTTATCACACTTACTCTGAGCAAATAACACTGCATTTTTCGCATACGACGGATTCGACAGGCCCCACCTATTCCCATCAGACACCAGATTCATTCCTATTTCTGGCAGTAGCACTTTCACCTTTCATGACTCCAGCATAAATAAATTGAACGGCCACGTAAACTCACACATCCTTGGCGCGCACAAACACTTATATCAAACCATTCACTCACTTCTTTGTTTACTCTCACACGTGCCCTGTTTCCATCACAGAAACTTTCCACCGTATTCATGAGTCTACCGCCAATCCCATATAAACTCAAGACTTGCCACGGTGCTTCTTTTTTTACTCTTATCATACGCTTTCTCAAGATCCATAAAAGCCATGTACTGTATACCTTGCAATGCTTTTCACATGCTATCTCAGTCACTTCTCTCACTGCAAATACTTGATCCACATAGCCTGTTCCATCTAGGAACCCTTCTGGCTCATCACTGACCAACCATTCTGTAACACCGCGTACTTTTCTATCACTCATCTATTACACTGGTTTGCATATGAATTTTTTTTGTCTGCTGTGAGGGTTTTTTCAACTCATATTATATAATTCGACCATGCTGAATTCGAAAATGACATTGGTTTTCCTCAATCAGGTCAGGTTTTTTCTCTATTGGCCATTTATTATAAGTCCAATTTTATCCCCAAATTTATTGATTTTTTTAGCTTAAACACTGTAGATACGAGTAATATTATAAGAACACTCGTGAAAAATGAAAACATTGTGTGAATAAATACTTTTATTCATACAATGAATATGGAAAAAAGTTTATTGAGGAAGGAATGAAGTTTTTTTGGCTTTCCGTCTGTGTTTTTCTTCGGGCACGTCTCGCTTCAAACACCAGCAATAGTCCGCCAGCATATTGATATCCCAGTTTCCTTGGTACCTCTCTTCCATTATTTTGATATCTTGGTGAAATCGTTCACCCTGTTCCTCACTATAATCCCCGCAATTTTCAGGAAATAGTCCAAGTGGGACCACAAAAAGTGCATTTTTATGGACATGCGCGACCCATGAGCTTTGAAAGCTTCCATCAAGTTTTCGACAAGGACTCGTATTCTGGACTTCTACGCTTGCCAAGAAAATCAGTGACAACTGATTTGAATGCCTGCCAGGCATTCTTCTCAGTTGGAGTCATTGCGTTTTCGAACTGAGTATCCTTGATCAAAGTTCGAATTTGAGGACCATCAAAACCCCAGCATTTAGTTTAGCATCAGATATATGAGGAAATTTACTCTCGAGATATCGGAATGCTGAACCCTCCTTATTCATTGATTTGATGAAATTTTTCATCAAGCCCAGCTTAATATGAAGTGGTGGGAGCAAAATTTTTGTTGGTGGTACAAGGGCACTGAAACGACATTATGCGACCCAGGTTCAAAATTCTCTCTGGATGCCCATTCACGCTGTGCATAGTGCTTCTCATCCGCTCGGCTATCCCATTTGCAGAGGAAACATGGGTATTTCGTGTATCCCCCTTGCATTCCCAATACAAATGCCACAATCTGAAAAAAAATGAAAATATTTAAAGAATTTAGAGAATTTGTTCTATCAGATAAAAAAATCTATGCATTGGACTGTATCACTTCTGTGGGGAAGTTAAGTGTTCTTATACGCTCTCAAATAACCTTTGGAAAAACAACATAGTCAATAGCAATAGTTTACTTATGATATTAGTATTACCTTCAAATCTCCACAGATCCTCCAGTTATGTTGGTCGTATACGAGAGCATCCAGTAAAATTTTCATGTTATCGTAGCTCTCAGTAAGTTGTACGGAATGTGCTACAGGGACTGATGCAACCCTATTCCCAATGTTGAGAAGCACTGCTTTCAAACTTCGTTTAGACGAGTCTATAAATAGCCTCCATTCTGATGCGTTATATGGCAGGCCCAAGGATTCGATTAGCCCCTCAACATTGCAGCAGTACACTAAGGAAGAGGTATTTTCGTGCACTGCAAAAAACTTGCGGAATTCTTCCTCTCGTTTCCTATACCAGGAGAATGTTGTTCCGGAGCCAGCAAGTTGTCCTCTCGAAGTCGTGAGCCCAAGATCTCGGCAGCTAATTTGGAAAGTCCTAAATCCCTGGTAAGATCATTAAGTTTGGCCTGGTTGAGAGGCCTCGGCTCATTGAAGCGGTATTTTGAGGTATATACGACTGGGACTGGTCATTGGCATTGGTCATTGATTCATCATCAGAATCATCGAAGTCCAGGGTTTGAGGTGGGTCGGGTATTGGAATTCCAGACCATGGGGTACAGGTCTCATAGCAGAAGGAATGTCAGGGTATACAACAATGTGTTTATTCTTCTTGTTAACTCCTGAAAATAGAAACACAGAAACATGGATATAAAACTTGCATATGAAATAGAAGAAGCATTCAGACAGTGGCGGCTCGTGAGGGAAGGCTGCGGTCTGTAAGATATGAAATAGGTCGATGGAGTCTGTATATTTTCTTTCTTTTTCATTCATATTGTCCCTTCGGGGACAATATGAATGAAAAAGAAAGAAAATATACAATCATTGTATATGTAAATGTAACTTGTATAACAATATGTATGTGTAAATGTATTTTCTATAACAATATGTATATGTAAATGTATGATTACCATTATGGTGAATATTATGCTATATATGGTGAATATTACATTATGGTGAATATTATGTCAAGTTTCATACGAGGATTTCAAAATATTAAGAAAAATAAATTTATAAGCCCACCTTGGAGGTTTGTCATGCAGAAATAGCAATCTGTCACGTGATCCTTTCCTTCTCTCCAAATCATGGGAATTCCAAAAGGCAAAGATTTCGCTCTGCCTTTGCTCCATCTTCTCAAATTTTCAATGCACGTCTTGCAGCACATATGAGGGGCGAAATTTTTGTCCTGGTCCCCTAGCTTAATTCCAAAGTATGCTCTATACATTGTCTTCACAAATTTAGTGATTTGGGACTGGTTATTTGGCATGGTAACCGTCCCACATATGTAGCAGAATCTATTGGGATCATTTTTACACGCTCTATTCATTATGAAATATTTTATCTATATGCCTGAAAAGTAAAAAAAGATATTATACAAGTGAAACAAGTGATGATAGATGTTACTGTTCCAATTCCGCTTTGACAAAATCACGAAAAATTCTATTTACTTATGAGGCCATAGCCGGATAACCTGAGCTGATTGAGAAAAACGGATTGCAGATTCGAAATCAGCAGGAAAAACTCTATAAGAATCACCTATAAAACCCTTGACAGCAAAATTGATGCATACCAGTGTTATACACCTTTGCCACTACACTCAATAGATTATGCCTCTGTAATTCTTACATTCAATAATAATGATAATAATTATAATAATAATAATTATAATAATAATAATAACGTCCGATAAAGAATAATAAAAAAGCAGTCATTCCTAATTGATAATAAACAAAAGTGAAATAGAAAATTGGGGTTGTCATAAATGAAATTGAAAAGCAAACTTTTAAAATGAAAAGACATACTAAAAATAAATAGAAAATAAAGATACAGTATTTAAGTCGTCTAAGTATATATATATATTATATATATATATAATATATATATATATATATATATATATATATATATACTACAGTACATTTATATATATATATATATATATATATATGTGTCCCCAAAACATGTCCCTATTTTTATTTGCCCGTTATTTTATAATGGGTGTATACTGTATAGTGACTGTATAATGTATATTTTATTATTGGGGTTTCTTCTTCAGAGAGGTAACAAATTGTTTTTTTTTATTCCGTATATATCTATATGAAACAATATGGCTGAACCCTCAAACAGTGATGCCGCGTTTGCAGCTGGAACAGAAAATCAAGCCACAGACAAGCAACACACAACTTCTCAAATCGAAAATATCTAGATTTCTCCACATAAAAAAAAAAAAAAAAAATCCCCAAAATGCTCTCCTCAAACCAAACTTACAGTATGAAATCACATCATGAGGTAGTACAAAGAATTACAGTATACGATATTCGCTAGAAGTAATCCATAAAATTGTTTACGAACTCTCTCAAACAATGATAAGAAGCAATCTCATACCTATCCAATGTTCAGAAATTTAAATATTCTAAAATTAAATGACTTGTATGAACTTACTGTCGGTATCAGCATGTACTCGTACAAAGTTGCTAATAATAGAAACTATACTTCGCCCATTCACAGGGCGATTACTCATATTAGACCAACTATAATCATAATATAAGGCTTCCCAATGATTTCATACATAAACCAAATTATTCAGTGCAAATTGCAGGAAATGCTGTCTCCTACAAAGGGGCAGATATCTTGAACGCTATACCTGCCGGACGGCAGGATGCCAGGAACGAAGTACTGTACCTCATTATCGTTAGTGCAGCTAATAGTGAGCCATGTCCCACAAAAGGAAACATGAAACGGATAGTCATTGCAAGAGCTTGCAATGATTGGTGTTCACTCTTAATGAGTGATGATGTTGATAGGCTACTCTCTCAAAATGTCAACCCTGAGTCAGTTTGGTCTCAAATTCATGCGAGTGAGAATAACTCTCTTGGGAATGAGTTAATAAGTGGAGAAGGAATCAAACAGAGTAGAGAGTGCGTAAGTTTTGAGCCGTCTGTTGCTATGCTAAAATTCATGAGCATGATATACCTATCATAATACAATCACTTGATGATTTCAGGGCATTTGATTGAAGTTGATGCTATATTTTATTCGAAGGATTTGATTTTTTGGGGAGATTTCTTGGTTAAAGAATAAATACAAAAATTAACCCTTTCTGTCCCAGCGATTCCATGTGGCATCATCAACAAAAAGTACGCGTAATTTCCTCAGATTAACTTCAGTGATGCCTTATGGCATTTGAATGTAACAATTAACTGTATAGTAACATCTGGCAGTGTTTTGGGCATTGGCCTGAGCATTTAGCACTCACAAAGAGATGCAGAAACTGTATGAAGGGTTACTCTCGTCTAAAATGCAGAAAGTGCTATGGACCATTATGTTTAAGGAAGGACAAAAACTGTTTTAATGTATTCCATTCAAAGTAGTATGGTCTACCGTTGTGTTTAGCAAAGGACAAAAATTGCTTTTATTTATGCAAAAAACTTCACTTTTTTCTACGTGAAGGTCAAAATATGAAAATAAAAACCCACTCTAATAGACAGAGTTTATTTCCACAACAGTTTCGACGCCCACTGGCATCCTCCTCGGGTGGATACAGAAACACGAATGAACCAAAACAAGAGGTTTTGGTTTCTGTATCCACCCGAGGAGGATGCCAGTGGGCGTCGAAACTGTTGTGGCAATAAACTCTGTCTATTAGAGTGGGTTTTTATTTTCATATTGCTTTTATTTGTTTCATTCAAAGTACCAAAGTTATGTTAGTTTCTCCTATTACTTAATAGCGCCAATGGAATCATATAATTTCTAGTGTAATCAATTAAATAAATTTCTGAACAAAGTTTCATTGGTGCTACTGTAGTATGCGGTCTACCTACGACTCGGCGGTCTACCTTTTAGTTATAGTTTCTTTTCTTGTTTACTAATTGCTTGTTTACATCCCAATACCAGTCGCCCTTGACTAAACCTAACCAATCGTAGGTAGACCGCATACTATAGTAACACCGTTTCGTTTATGGTTCCATACCTATTTTTAACATTTTTTAGTGTTAACAAATTTTTTAAGCTCAAAACAATAATTTGGGACAGAAAGGGTTAAATAACTGATTTTTCTCTGTTTCCCAAAACATTGAAATAAACTGAATTAACGAAGCAGGATCGAAAATAGCATATTTCTAGAATAATATTAATATTTTGGAATAATATTTCTGGTTTTAGCAAAAATTTTCAGCGAGTCTGGCATATTTTGTCAAAAGATGGTAACTATGGTCCGGATGTCCTGTTTAGTTGGTTATCCGTTATCAACTGCAATAACTTTGCCAAATGCATCAAACAGCAAAGGAGCACTTAGAAGGAAATAAAAATTTAGCCATAGCAATTCACTTCACAGAAAGTGGATAATATTTCTGATAGGAAGAAACACAGTTTGTTAAAGAGACTCTCATAAAAATGAACTACAGTAAAACATAAAATTATGAATGTCTGACGAAAGAGCAATCAAGAGATTCCGATAAAGGGAAGTGCCAGAACGAGTCACGACAAAGTCACAAGAAGATGTTCCCTAACTGGTAAAATATGAAAATACTTTTGAGAATGATATTTTTATACGAATTTCAATATGAACATTTAAGACGTCTCCACACAGTGGGGAAAAAAAAAAAAAAAAAAAAAAAAAAAATTATATATATATATATATATATACACAAACTCAGAATGGTTCCCTGAGAACAATATATGTTAAACACAGACCGTGCATGGCACAAGGAACTCTTCTGGGAAAATTAAATCCACTATAGTCCGAATAAGTAATGGTAAATGACAAATACCATAGTTTTTTTCCTTTTTCATGATTTTAGCCCGACGTGGGCAACGGGTCTCTCGCAAAGAGATCCCATAAATATAGCTTCCCTCACCAGCTATCTGCAAAGCAGACAGGATCCAGCTTTGGGACGTGGATCTAGGGTTTAAAGCAAAACCTAGATCCCTACACTCAGAACTCTCTATAAGTAAAAGACTCGTTGCATTCACGTCGTGTTGAATAAATCAAAGAAAAAGGGGGTAACTATTGTATTTTTAGCCAAAAAAAAACCAAAACTTAAACCTCAACCGGACATTGAGCGTCCACTTTTCAAGGCACGAAACACGTCCGTTTAGTATACACAAACTCAGAATGGTTCCCTGAGAACAATATATGTTAAACACAGACCGTGCGAGAGACCCGTTGCCCACGTCGGCTAAAATCATGAAAAAGGAAAAAAACTATGGTATTTGTCATTTACCATTACTTATTCGGACTATAGTGGATTTAATTTTCCCAGAAGAGTTCCTTGTGCCATGCACGGTCTGTGTTTAACATATATTGTTCTCAGGGAACCATTCTGAGTTTGTGTATACTAAACGGACGTGTTTCGTGCCTTGAAAAGTGGACGCTCAATGTCCCGGTTGAGGTTTAAGTTTTGGTTTTTTTTTGGCTAAAAAATACAATAGTTACCCCTTTTTCTTTGATTTATTCAACACGACGTGAATGCAACGAGTCTTTTACTTATATAGAGGTTCTGAGTGTAGGGATCTAGGTTTTGCTTTAAACCCTAGATCCACGCCAAAGCTGGATCCTGTCTGCTTTGCAGATAGCTGGTGAGGAAGCTATATTTATGGGATCTCTTTGCGAGAGACCCGTTGCCCACGTCGGGCTAAAATCATGAAAAAGGAAAAAAAACTATGGTATTTGTCATTTACCATTACTTATTCGGACTATAGTGGATTTAATTTTCCCAGAAGAGTTCCTTGTGCCATGCACGGTCTGTGTTTAACATATATATATATATATATATATATATAAATTTTGATGAACCCAAAACATTCAAAATTCATATTTTCACAATATGATAAAAGAAAAATATTTATATCAGTTAGATTACATTAAAATGCTTAAATTATATAATAATTTGAATTCTTTTCAGTGAAAGAGTGAGTACGAGTTTCAGCAAATCTAAATGAATATTTGATGCTTGAGTCAATAATTCTTAATGTTAAAAAGAAATATTATAATGAAGTAACGTGCTTAAATTTTTAAATGTTCAAAGACTAAAAATTAAACCTTTAAGGACGACTGGTACAAATGGTAACGTTTCAAATACACGCATTAAAGCAAACCTACAAAAATTCCGACCTTAAAGGTTGATAACAGATTAATAAATATAAAGATAAGCATCTAAAGCATTAAACAAATTAATAAAAGTGATAATTTTAATTTTAAAAAGAGTAAAAATTCCCTAAATTCACATAAACAAATTCGTCGAGTAAAGATAATTTAATAAAAATGGAAAGGAAAGATCGGATTATCCGGTTTTCGTTCTATTTTAGTTTCCTTCCGCTTTTATGCTTTACCTCTATCTCTTACCAATTATTTCATTCTTTCTTAGCGCGCAGACTCGGCAGTGGGAAAGTTCTTGGTCGGATGGTCTCAGTTTAGACCTAAAACGTCAGAAGTAAATTTTGAATTTTTTATTCTGTTTATTGTGTTTTTTCCATATCTATCTATCTATCTATCTATCTATCTATCTATTAGTAGAATCAAAGCCCTAATTAACGCGTTGCCTGAACAAAATTGTATCCCTAATGTCGACATTCGACATTATGAAAGTATATGAATTTCAGATTTTCAAACAAAATGACTGACCTGACCTAACAAACTAACCTAACCTAACCTAACCTAGCGTACCCTAACCGGGCATACTGTACCCTAGCGTAACCCAACTGAACCTAACCTGATCTAATTCAAACTAACTTTTTAGAATCGACATTATGCATGTCGACATTGCGCGGGTCGACTTTATTTTCCTATCCGCTCTAAACAATTCTCTTTCATTGTTACTAACGTTTCAGGATTAATTATACTGCTCTCCATCATCAGTGGATGAAGTCAAGTAAAGAACAAATGCATAACAAATGCGTATAAATAATAGGGTAGCGGAGCAAAGTCGATCTGCGGAATGTCGACATGCATAATGTCGATATTAAAAGTTTAAATTAGGTTAGGTTAAATGGTTAGGTTAAGTTATATTACGCCCAGTTAGGTTACGATTGGTTAGGTGAAGTTAGTCATTTCATTGGTAATTTGAAATGTTGCTTGAAATCTGAACTCTATGCACTTACATAATAAGATCTACTGTCGGCATTATGAAAATCGTTCTTGTTCATGTAACCCTAAATAATGAATTAAATTCTGAGAGGTTAAGAAATGGTTAAGTTGAAGGTGGAGTTCAAAAAGACTGGAGAAATGGTGGAAGTTAAAGAGAGGAGAAATATTTGTTTAATTTTTCTCTGTTATTTATAAAGACTATATAGTCCAGGCAATCTAGAGCAAAAAATAGCTTCAACCTGGGCAAAATTGCCCAGAAGCTTTCTAAACTGTTTCCAGCTCAGGAACCATTGCAGAATAACATATCCAAAATCCGACAAAATTGGACCCCGGGAACACCCCAAAAATTAAATTCAAAATGGCGGACTGGCAGTTTCCTACGAAATACAATAAATTTTAATTTCGCTTTGTAGAGAGAGTTATGACGTTTTTCTTGATCAGTAAAATGTTTTAAAACACATTTTCGTTTCTAAATTAACCTATATGACACTAAAAATTGTATTAGGCGGCTAGTATTAAACTATGACGTCACGTAATGTAAATAAAATATACTGTATGGAGTGTATGTGAGAATGGACATTGCTAATCTTTATAAACTTATATTATATACAACTCTTTAATTCTACTACCCACTATCAAATCTGCGTATTTGTGCTTGTCATTTTCTTTAAAACTGTTATTATGTACTCCTTTTAAATACTGCAACACAGTTATTAATTGTGTTTTCTGTTTCAGACTGACTCGGTGTACGGCTGACTCGGTGTGCGTCCGCCTTCAAAGAATGCAGACCCCTGAAGAATTGTGCGTGATTTGTAAGGAGAAATTGGACAGCGGACAGGAAGTGGTTCACATCTCGCAAAAAGGAGCAGATGGTATAAATGCATCCAGCCGCAGCCGTGAAGCGATGTTGTTGCAACAGCTGGAATAAGTGTTCACGTTGTATGTAGGAAAAGGTTTACGGATAAAAAGACCATTGAATAAAGAAGCGACAGACCACAGCCGAGGCAATACCAAGGAAAAGTGCTCGTTTTCATGAATACGCATTTTCCAGTGCTACTCACTATTTGTTTTGTGATACCTTTGTGGACTTTTTTTCCAAACACAAACCAAAATCAGAGCATGTCAAAATAAGAACTACAGAGTTCTCCGAAACCATAAAAAGGTGCTGTGAAAGCCGCTGCGATGAATGGTCGTTTAATGTAAAAAGGCCGTCTGGAGTATTATCTTCGTGATCTTCCTGCTGCAGATTGTGTCTACCATCACACCTGCAGCGTAAATTTTCGAAGTGGAAAAAACATTCCTCGCGCATACTCCTCCGACGATCATGATTCGAAGAAAGGGAGACCAACTAATGAAGAGCAACACCAAGCATTCCTTCAGACCTGTGCTTACCTGGAGAGAATGATGATGAACAACTGTTGATTGGAGACCTAATTTCCAAATGGAGGAATATCTTCAAGGAAGTCAGAGCTCTGTCTACGAACGCAGGCACATGAAGAGAAAGCTTTTAGAACGTTACGGAGACAAGATCATAATATCAGGTGAAAGTGGGAAGGCAGATGTAGTAACACTACGAGAGACAGCTAATGAAATTCTTATAGATTATCACAAAAAGTCGAAAGAATGTGATATAGATATAGAGCTACAGAAGATTTACCTAGTAGAAGCTGCTGCAAAAATAATCAGAAGTGATATCAAGTCTGTCGACTCGCCTAGAAAAGATGTGTATATCTCCAAATGACATCACTGCAGAAAGTGCTCTTGATTACATTCCCAACAGTCTGAAATTGCTATTATCAAAAACATTTGCGGGACAGGATGCTTCAAGAAAAATAGGTGCAATTGGGCAAAGCATTATGCAAGCAACCCGTCCTAGAGGATTACTATGTCCACTACAGATCGGTTTGTCGGTTCAGCTAACCACAACTTTAGGTCAAGGTACCTTATTGACGTTCTCCATCAGCTGGGTTACTGTTCGTCGTATGCAGAAGTAACAAGATTCGAAAGAAACGCGGCGCTGGCAAGTGGGTCTGGCTCTTTTACTGTTGATGAAAACACTGCAGTCCTTCTAGCAGCAGATAACGTCGATCATGATGTCTGCACTTTGGATGGGAAGAATACCTTTCATGGAATGGGTATGATTGCCGCAATAACTCCGAAGATCAAGATCCACCCTTCTATTCACAGGCGTAATGTTGGTGACAATGACATTAAGAAGATTGCAACCGTTGACATTAGGGAATATAGACACGCGAGAAGCATGTTGAGGGACATCTCATTCCGCGAACTTCCAGTACCCACTGCCACCATAAGTCGACTTAGTCTTCTCTGGCAGATATCTTCAGCAGAAAGATCAGGTCCAAGTTGGTCCGGAACAATGCAGGCAATTCACGGTGGATCAAGTGTCTCACATCCAGGTGTGGCGTCGATCACGTTCCTTCCCATCATAGATATGTCGCCAACTGACATGACCTGCATATTTTCGACATTACTATATTTGAGCAAGATAGCACGCGATCAAAAAGTCCCATGCATTATTACCTTTGATCAGCCTTTGTTCTGGAAAGCTTCCCAAATCATCAATGAACAGAGAGACCTGCAGGACATTGTTTTAATGCTGGGATCATTTCACACTCTGATGAATCTTTTGGGAGCAGTCGGTACTCTATGAATGGTTCAGGATTGTCTGAAGTACTTCAAGAAATATACGGACCAAATGCCGTGCAACACATGATGTCTGGAAAAGCTGTTTCAAGAGCGATACGTGGTCATATGATAGTAGATGCAGCTCTTAGTACCTTACTAGTCGCAGACGTTTTCCCTCGTAATGAAGATGGAACTCCTCATGACCTCCATAAGGAAGCTTGTGACCTGCTCGACGATGTTATGACCGCCAAACAATCAGTTGAGGATGTGGAATCTTCGAATGCATTGTCTCAGATTGCTACCACTTTGGATGCGAAGAAAACTGACCTACAATCTACTTCGCAAACAAGTCAACTCTGGTTGGAATATCAGCGAATGATCAACATTGCACGTTCCTTGATAACAGCAGACAGAAACCGGCTCGTGGGATTTGCACTTGCAAGCTATGCTGGAGACCATCCCCATAATTGCAGCAGCCGGACATCACAATTACCTGAAATCGATATACCTGTACTGCAGAAAATGTTAAGTTTGCCTTCTGAAAATCCAGCCGTTAACAAAATGTTCCAGGAAGGTAAGTTTGTGGTAAGAAGAAGCGACAGATTATGGGCCGGACTCGGCACAGACCTGGTGATAGAACAAGTACTAATGCGTTCCCTGAAAAGCAGAGGCGGACTGACACGCGGAAGTGGATTTACAGACATCCAAAGGACAACGTGGCTCTTTTCTATGCCTCTGTGTTCCACTTATAACTTAGCAATGCAGGAATACACCAGAGTTTTGTTGGAAAGTAGTGAACAGCACAAGGAAATGAGGGGAAGTAGACAAATCAGGGACAGTAATGACATGAAGAAAACTTGAACGTCTGGAATCCTTATCCCCATTCCATTCTACCTCAGGTCTCTGCAACATTGTAACAGGGCTAACTGCTGATCCTGGAGTTAACGTTCATCAATTGCATTCAATCGGTACGAACATTGTCGTAAAAATGATTGGGAAACAAGCCTTTACATATTCTGCAAAAGATCTGACAAAGTGAAAACACTAGGATCTGCTTCTGCCGTTGTGATCACTGATGCTTCAGATATAGAAGTAGATCCTGCACTACTGTTTCAGAGAATGATGACTGTTGCCACTGGCGGAGACATGAATCTTGAAGATGTCATGTGTTACGAACTGTGTGCATATCCTCCTGCATTGTTCGAATCACGAAGTATCTTGAGGAAACCCGATAAGTCTCAGCTAGCTCATGCAATAATCAAATACACTGACACTTTACACATGGAAGAAGTTCAAGAAATTCAGTGCACAGACCAGTACGTATTGGATGGTGGATCTCTACTACATCGTGTTTCCTGGCGTCAAGATGAAACATATGACAGCATCGCCAACTCATATGCCGATTTCACTCTGAAAACATATGGAAAAGCAATCATTGTTTTTTGATGGCTACAGCAGCTCTCCTACGATCAAGGACATGACCCACAGAAGACGCAGCACCAAGACAAGCAGAAATGTGAATCTCAGTCCAAGCATGAAGTTTGTTGGCCAGAAGGAACACTTCTTGGCTAATGAAAACAACAAGCAAGCATTTATTTCCCTCGTAGGTGAGATGTTGAAGAAGCACGGGTGTACTGTTCACAACGCAGATGGGGATGCTGATGTGGACATCGTTCGTGCAGCAGTTTCCTCATCAGAAAATGCAACTACAACAGTAATAGGGGAAGACACCGACTTGCTGATTCTCCTTCTGTACCATGCCAAGGACAGTGGTTTCAAGTGTACTATCGCAGCGATATAAGACGGGGACCATCTCCTAATCCTGTGTATGATATTCTCAGCATTCAATCATTGTTAGGCAATGACATCTGCAAGTATCTCCTGTTTGTGCATGCTTTCACGGGCTGTGATAGCACATCCAGAATTTTTTCGATCGGTAAAGCCAAAGCATTCGACACACTGATGAAGGTGGCTGAACTCCGTTCAGTTGCAAATACATTCTGTTCTGATTGTTGCCAACACTTTGACATTGAAGCCGCTGGAAGAAAGGCAATGCTTCTGTTGTATGGCTGCAAAACACTTGAATCCACTAACGCACTACGTCATCGAATGTTAGTTGAAAAGGTAGCTACAGCTAAATCTTTTGTTACACCCGAACGTTTGCCACCTACCGATGCGTCCACAAAGTACCACAGTTTTCGCACATACTTTCAAATACTAATCTGGAAGTCTACAGAAGAGAAGATCGATGCAGAACAGTGGGGTTGGTATGTAAAGAATAACTCCTACTACCTACAGCCTGCGACAAGCCACCAGCTCCAAATTATCTACTCAACATGATCCGCTGCTCCTGCAAGACGAAATGTGCTACTTCAAGATGTGGATGCAAGCGTAATGGAATGCCCTGTTCAGCCGCTTGTGGCGAGTGCCAAATCAGTGGTTGCGATAACAACCCAAGTATCGGTAATCTATCCGATGATAGTGATGAAGAGGATTAATTTCTGTATGTTTGTGACCAGGTATCACTTCTTCTGTAATGAACATAACTTGAAACTGGGAAAAAAATAATTGTTGTATTATTGATTATAAAAATCTGTAAAAAGCTATATAACATTATATTTGCGTAATAACTGGTTGTGTTGTATATTGTTGAATTATTTAAAACATTACAACTGAAAGAAAAAGCATCAAATGTATCTCTATAAATAAAAGCGTAAATTATATATTTTTTTTTTTCGTAGGAAACATCCAGTCCGCCATTTTGAATTTCATTTTTGGGGGTGTTCCCGGGGTCCAATTTTGTCGGATTTTGGATATGTTATTCGGCAATGGTTCCTGAGCTGGAAACAGTTTAGAAAGCTTCTGAAGCAATTTTGCCCAGGTCTAACTACAAATTGCCTGGACTAATACATATATGATGAGTTATCGGCTTAAGTCTATTAATAATGCAAGGAAATTCCAGGATATAAAGCCGTTTTTAATTGATTTTTATAAAATTTCCAATAAAATTTTGTTTCTAGACTAACTTTTTTCCGGAACTATACTTGCTATGAAGCAAACTATGTTTTCACGATATAGTTTGCTTTATAGCAAGTATAGTTCCGGAAAAAAGTTCGCCTAGAAAGAAAATCTTAATAAATTATTAATTCTTAATATTCTGGTTTTCCTTGGATATTTGATTCTTTTTGACAACAGCAGTGAAATTTCAAAAACAAATTTTTACCAATTAGTAATTTGTTATGCTTTTTAGAAATTTAGTTTCTAGGCAAACTGTACTGTTGGACGTTATCTAGTTCAATATTTTTAGCACACTGTAATAATTTTTTAATTGTGGCACGTATGTAAGACCACAGTCGGGTAGGTGGGAGTACCTTGGGGATGAAAAAAGTCTAAAATGACAGGCATAAAGTATTGCGCTGTCCTACTGCTCTGTCCATATCAGTGTCCTGTTCCCAAAAAAAATTGGGTGAAGTGTTTTTGGAGGATGCAGAAGTCAACATTTTGGTCTATCTTTGTGTCAGTGAAGAGTGGAAAAAAAGATCACAAAATTTTAAAGAAAATATACTAGTAATAAAGCAGAATTCGGAATCTCCAGAAAAGTAAAACGCAATGGAAGGAGATTGAACCACCAAAATTCACTTACATTATATCTTTCAATTTGAAACTACAACTGGCTACGTCGTGGCCAGTGTCGTAACACCGCTTTCTGTCGGTCAGCGAAGTTAAGTTATGTTGGGTCTGGAGAGTAGTTGGATAGGAGACCGCCTTCTGCGTTTAGATTATGTAGCAACCCTACGTAAAGCTGTAGGTCCCCTCCGTCATATAACCTTAGGTGTGGCGAAGAAAGTTAAACAACCCCATCAACCATCATTAAACTCTGATGTCTCTTTTTTAAATTCAGTATAGGCCTATTAGGACTAAAACTGCACTAGCTAGGCCTTAACACTAGACCTAATGTTTTGTTTCTGGTAACCGATTTGAACTTTAAAGTTACTGTATGTGCCTATGGACTCAATTTTATTTATTGGAGACTCTTAACTGGAGGCAGCGAAAGCTGAGTGGCTGAAAAAGAAAAAAATATGTCCATTTAAAAATAAAGATATTTGAAAAATGAAAGTTAGGAAAATCCTACAGTAATAATAACAATAATATTAATAATAAACAAAAAGGTGAAGTGTACAGGAATAGCTAGAGTACTCTGACTAATTTACATAATATTATACAGCTACAATTATGTATTATATGAAACAATATTATTTTTAAATAAAATGATCACCTGTGTACTCAATAGAAAATAGATGAAGTTTGGTGAAAAATAGATAAATTATGAAAAAAATGAGTTTAATGAAAAGTAGATAAATTGTAGGAGCTGAACTTTTACACCAGTTGAACTTTTACATCACTGACATCAGAACTTTTACATCAGTAGGATAAAATACTTCTTTAGTGATCTGCGAAATACAATTAAGGCTAAAAAGTTTGTCTGATATTTACGGGAATTCCATTCCAACATCACCTCTTTTGAAAGAGAGTGCATTTCCTGCAGCTTCCATTGTATAGTTTGGTTTGTGTATAAAATCTCTGGGGGAGTCTAATTTTATATTGATGACTCGTTTGATGCGAGGTCATTATTCTTCGAATGAATAATGTATGTTGTTTTATATTGCTAACTTTGTACATATTGACAATGACACCAACACTGAATTTGTAAAAGTAATTTAATTTTAAAATATTTATCTTTTCAGCAAACAAACAAACAATGTTTATCCAGAAAGAATACACTACGTAAGGCGTATAATATTAAATAGTTCAAGCGGAACATCACATTCATAATTTAGAGAAAACTGGCATTTATGTTCGAGTTTTTTATTTCCTGGCGAGTAATGTAGACATTGTGTCTTTATTTAATTTGTCGTTGGAAAACTGAGAAGAACTTTTCACACAAATTCTTTGAGATTCATTACAATTTTTACAATACAACAAATAATAAAGGAAATAGAAATAATGAAGGTAGAACAAAGAAGTAAATGGCAAATTTGGTGGATTAATTAATATTTAGATTATCAAAATTGTATTACTTTAATGTAAGATAAAATAATCTTAGGAATAATAGAAAATAAAGAAGTAGCAAACAATAAATTATTAAAATAATAATATAAATTAAATTCTATTGTTAAAAATGAGAATCTTAAAAAAACAAATAAAGACGTGCTAAAACTGGAGAAGTGTGACGTTGTCTGCTATCATCATTTGAGAAGGTTCATAGGCACATCTACTGTATGAATGACTTCCAAAAGATTATCTTATATACTTCCTTTAACGACTTCATGGCGTAATGTCATACAGTAAATGTGAATGAATGAAGGAATAATACAGGGTAAGGAGTGCGTTTTGAGGAAGTCTTTTTTAGTTTAAATAATATGAATAAAGAAATCTTGAAATTCTGGAATTGATATGTTGTACTGTATGCGACTTTTGATATTTAATTTTCTGTCTAAATTAATGTAAATCAATTTAACTTTATTCACCCTCGCAAGAGTAATAATATCAATTTTTATTTGATAGTTTGCGCTTATATGTTTTGTGGTAATAGTCCTATCAAATGACTATGTCAGGTTCAGTAAATATTTATTAGAACACAACCGTTTATAAACATGCTCTAATTCGTCTGTTCGTTTCATTTACCAGAAAGTCTGAATTATGATGTGAAAAAGTAAGTGTGGTGTCATCTGTATGCTATATACGCAATTTTGTGTGGTTGAGAAATGAAGATCAGTGACATGAATTTAAACTATAGTAGGCCCTAATGGCCCAGGATAGATCCTTGATCATTTTACCACCGCCTTGTCGGTTGAATTATCTATTAATTTAATGTATTTATGACGATTAGTTCGGTAAAATTTGAACTAATTAAGGATATTTCCTTTTATGTAGTGTATGTGAAGTTTAATGCAATAAAGCTTCATACGAAAGTGTATCAAATGCTTTTTACAATTCGAGTAAAACCAAAGCAGTGTGTTTTTTGTTGTTTAGTTTCTAATAAACATTTTTAAATAGCACGTTTTAATTAAAAAATAGCATTTTATTAAGAATCTTTTTCTAATACTTTAATTAAATTTGGCAAAATTGAAGTGAGATGGTAATTGGATAGAGTGTTAGGGTTACCCGACTTGAATATAGAGTATACTCTGGCTTCCTTTAGTTTAGACAATCAGAAAATATATCTGGAGTTACTGATTCGTTTATTAATTTAATGAGTGGGATTGCAATTCCATCTGACACTAATTTGTATATTTTTACCGGGATCGTACTGATGTCAGAATCTTAACTTTCCAGAATTTTTTATTACTAAAGCGATGTCGATCGGTAGGATTGGATAAAAGAAAAATGAGTTTGGAATGGGTTCTGGCATCTATGATATGTTTGGTAGCGAGTGTCGGTATCTGGAATTGAGACTGCTGTATTGGAGTCGATATTTGCAAAGAAATTGTTCCATAGATTGGCGATGTCTTTGAGATCACTGTAAAAATTTCCGTCTTGTGTGAAGGAGGACAACGAATTTATTTTCACCTTTTTGTGTTGATTGAATGCATCAGTGTTTCAGAGCCCTTTGCGAGTGGAGGTTTTTTACATTAAATTTTTAACAATAAAAATCCAATTTTGCTCTTTTAATGACTGCATTAAGTCTGTTGCAAAATTTTTTTATATATCTGTTCAGTGATAATGTCGGTTTTCCATACTTTAAAAGGAATATTTTTGTGCTTAATACTCACAATGAATACTGAGGTTGTTATATTTAGGTTTAGGTATTAGTTTTGATTTAACAGGAAATTTTGGTGTCGAATATATCTATTAACCTCTTAACGACCGAAGTTTTTGTAGGATTAAGTTAGGAGTGCGTTTATTGGAAGCTGTGCATATTCGACCCAGTGGTCCAAAAGAGGTTAACGTGGTTCAGAATGTTTGAAATGTCCCATTTTCATGATTATAATACTCGTAAGTAGTATAGCCGCAAAAGGGGAGAGTGCAGGAATGTTGCAGGTTATTATGTAATGTTGCAAAGGGGGGAGGGGGTTGTTGCAAAGGGGGGGAGGGGGTTGTTGCAAAGGGGGGAGGGGGTTGTTGCAAAGGGGGGTTGTTGCAAAGGGGGGGGGGAAACTTGGAGGCGGCGTTATCCCCCAAGAGAAAGGAGGAGGAGAGAAAGGAGGAGAGGTGTTCACCTGGCAGGAGCCAAGTGCACACTAAGACTTCCAGCCGGGCTGGCGTTGTTTTATAGGCTCCTAATCAGCCAGAATCAGCCAGTTGGCTGAGCCAAGGTGAGAGAGACGCCTGAAGGAGAGAGAGAGAGAGACAGCTGAAGGAGAGAGAGCTGAAGAAGAGAGAGATGCCTGTAGGAGGGAGAGACGCCTGAAGAAGAGAGAGATGCCTGTAGGAGGGAGAGACGCCTGAAGGAGAGAGGATAGGTACACATGCAGGAGTACTCATGCTGGAGGTACACACACACATACGCACACATGCAGGAGTACACATGCAGTAGGTACACATGCTGGAGGTACACGCACACATGCAGGAGTACACATGCAGTACACATGCTGGAGGCAAACATGCAGGAGAGAGAGAGAGACGCCTGAAGGAGGAAGATACATGCAGGAGAGAGAGAGCTGAAGGAGGGAGAGAGAGACACCTGAAGGACAGAGTGGAGTTCTCCCCAATTTATTTCGTTTCCCTAACCTAAGAGGCCACTATGGGGTTTACCAAAGGGCCTGAAATAGAAGGAGCAGAGCTCCTTACTCGGCCGGAGCCGAGGGGGGAATGGTTCTTCACCAGCTTCGCGATCTTTTATAATCCTCTATTCTGGCTGAGTTGCCAGATAGCGCAAGGTATTCCAGATAGCGCCATGTGTCCCATTAATCGTGTAACACATATATGACGATAGTTATTCCAATTAAATTCTGTTTAAATACACCTTTATTAATTGCATACCTTTCCAGTTTTTTTTTGCAATGATCGGATTGCTAGATATATATTATTATGCTATATATATATATATATATATATTATTTATTTTATAACATTTAATTTTAGTTTAGAAGCAAATTTAACATTAACTCCATTGAACTTAAAGAAACAAATAACATAGTTTACCTTCGAAAACGCCATAATAGAAAATAATTAATTTTATGGGTAACTATTTCGACATAAGTTTACTATAATTATATCAGTCTTTTAAATATCTTCTGATATATATTATATATAAAATACCACAATATATATTATAATTATTCAGTAACACATTAGAAAGATTTACGCAATAATAGAATTAACAAAGTTACCAATAAATAATTCGTTAGACAGAAACGAATTTTTATAAGGATACCCAGCTTCATTAAACTTGAAGATGAACGAAACAAATAACATAGTTATCCATAATTCAGCCCTCACGAATAACGAAACGAAATGATCATTTACGATACAATTCGAAATACGATAATTTACGATACAATTCCACCAAACGAGATGAAAACTTATGAAACATATAGCCTCATTCCCTGCGAAGAAAAAATGAAAAAACGAAATTAAAGAAACGAAGAAAGTTGGATTTCTCCGAAACCAACCTCGATAAGTAACCCAATGTTCCAAATATTAATATAGCCATTATAATTACTTCTACAATGAATCCAATTAAATTCTGCTTATTAAATAACTTTTTTAGACACTTGATTTTATTATAAATATTTAAGTCACGAATAACAGTGGGAAAAACGTACACACAATATATATATATATATATATATATATATATATATATATATATATATAATAAACAACTCATGCACGCACACACACACACACACACACACACGATGAAAGGCAGAAACTAAATCAGTTCGAATCGAGTCCCTAGAGACCTTTTTCGTTCGATTCGTGTCCCTAGAGACCTTTTTATACCCAAAACATAATCCGATAGAGAAAGGATTTCCGAGAATCTGCCCAACTCGGTCGGCTTTATTTTACCTTTCTACGAGTCAAAGCATGCAAAACCTCGCCTCACTCCTTGCTTCAGCATTCATTCATTTCATGTTTTATTGTGAATTTCATCCCATTATATATTATATATATATATATATTATATATATTATTATTATTATTTCTACAATGAAACGGGGTCGGGCCGAAGAACGGGTGAGAGATCTCCCCCCCCCAATATATTATATATATATATAATTGAATTTACCGTGGTACACCATGTTTGGCAAACGCTATAGTGGTGCAAGCCTCATTTACTGATGCATATTATATCTATCGGGCAAATAACTTTTAATTCAGTCACTGATTGACCCTCTAATACCGCAACAGCACAAATTATTGAGTAGAATGTTGTGTTCTATTACATCAAGCACCTTACTCATATCTATATAAATTGAATTTACCGTGGCACACCATGTTTGGCAATGCTTTAGTGGTGCAAGCCTCATTTACTGATGCATATTATATCTATCGGGCAAATAACTTTTAATTCAGTCACTGATTGACCCTCTAATACCGCAACAGCACAAATTATTGAGTAGAATGTTGTGTTCTATTACATCAAACAACTTACTCATACCCACTGCCATAATTTTTTTTTATCATAACTCAGCCGAGCAACTAAGCGACGTTGGATCTGAGTGGTAGTTGGATGGGGAGTCGCAGCAGATAATTTACATTCGATAAATGTAATGAAATAATTAAATAAAATATGCATTTATTTTTATATCACGGATGGAGTCGATGTAGACAATGCAGGTCTTGAGCTTAAATTATCTAAAACCATAACAATACAAATTATTTCAATAGAATATTATGGTCTATTACATTATTACACCTTGCCCAGATCCATTACCAATAACCTCAATTTAGTAATAATAACAATATCTCTCATACACATATATATATATATATATATATATATATATATATATATATATATATATATAGAAAGAGAGCGAGAGATGCGGGAAATTGAGTAAATGGAAATATTATTTTCTCGAAAACTATGGGTGATAGAAAACTTCTGAAACCATATTTGGAATCAATATCAAAAGTTCTATACGAATCACCAAATAATTTTCAAAGGAGAATAAGAGCATTAATTCTATTAGTGAAATATAAAGATGCAATTACTCGTCCGGTCTCGTTATAGCGGAATGGTAAACGTCATAGCTCCACCCAGCTACATCGGCAGCCAATCACGACGAACATCTGGTCTTTTGGGCGGAGCTTGGCGAATGTGCATATAAAAGGGGATATTTTCAGTTGGGAGTAACAGTAGCTATTTTCGCATCAGTGAATAATCAACCATGGACCTGTACGTCTCCCCAGACTTGTATGAAGAACTTGATACTGCAGCATTAACCACAATTAGCCTTTTCAATGCGGCTGATTGTGGCGAACTATTTTCGACGCAAACCGTAGAAGATATTTGCAGTGACGCTCCTTACAATCCGACGCAAGGGACTACCATAGAAATGTAAGTGTCCATAATTCGATTTTATATATATACGGAGAGTTGTAGTATTTCGTCAAATAGATACTAGTCAAAAATGTCAATCAATGTTATTTCCCCATTATGCTAAAATCGAAATTTTTATGGCGTTCACTCCTCGAACCAAAGATATCTTCACATAATGGAGATCTGTCTGTCTGTATACTCTGTATATGTTTTCCTTTAAGGTCCGATGAGGATTTGACACGAGTTATACAATCTTTTGAAGGGAATACGGATGATATACTGATCAGTCAGCAGTGTCACACATCCTCCACCATGGACCTGTACGTCTCCCCAGACTTGTATGAAGAACGTGATACTGCAGCATTAACCACAATTAGTCTTTTCAATGCGGCTGATTGTGGCGAACTATTTTCGACGCAAACCGTAGAAGATATTTGCAGTGACGCTCCTTACAATCCGACGCAAGGGACTACCATAGAAATGTAAGTGTCCATAATTCGAATTTTATATATACGGAGAGTTGTAGTATTTCGTCAAATAGATACTAGTAAAAAATGTCAATCAATGTTATTTCCCCATTATGATAAAATCGAAATTTTTATGGCGTTCACTCCTCGAACCAAAGATATCTTCACATAATGGGGATCTGTCTGTCTGTATACTCTGTATATGTTTTCCTTTAAGGTCCGATGAGGATTTGACACGAGTTATACAATCTTTTGAAGGGAATACGGATGATATACTAATCAGTCAACAATGTCAAATAATGTAAGTGTTTTTCGATCTTTTTGGGATAAGAAGACGCAATATATTTTCATAAATTTATTAAATGAAAGAAATCAGTACAATAAACGAATATACAAATATACGAACAAAAACATTATAATATACAACGAGTACGTACAATTGGAAAACGGTTTTTTATCTGTCTGCATACCATTTCATCGTTTCGGTGAGTGTGACACGGGTCAAATAAATTTAAAAAATTTATAAATTCTTTATCATTTGACATATGCATGAGAAATGAGACACAGTACATTCCGCAAACATTAGTAAAATATCCCTGCATACGAAATGGTTCCATACAACTTCGGGAATATGTAACTGAGCGAGAAATTTTACAATAATAGGGTCACTCCAGGGTTGAGTACCGAGTGAATCAAATAGTACAGGCGCTGTCTATTTTTAAAATAGACAGCGATCCAGTGAATCCCTTCATTACCGATGATGTCTGTGTTCGACTACCGCATTCTCGCGTACTTGGCAAACTCAATGTTTCGCAAACACGCCGATAAATTTGGAACGTGTGACTCGCTCCATTACTTTCTGAAGTGTATTAGCATCCATTTTAAAAGTCAGTGATAACGCTTCTAAATCTATCTACTTCTATTAGGGCTTGCGATTCGAGATATACTAGTACACTAATAGGAGCGTCTATAGGCTTGGCGAATTCCAGCCGCACTGAGATGTTACCGCTCTGCTGTGGGTTAAATGGGTATTTACGCTAGCAGATAAGTCAGGTGTAATGTCAAACGGATAAAGGTTAAATTGATCAATGAATTCTTCCTGCGTTACCCCATTACCAAGCTCATCACAATCACCTGCAATATGGGTCAGATTACTATAGGCTCTGGCACAAAGAGGTAACACAGCGTCTGATGAATAGTCCGTACCCATTGTTCCACCCAAAGCAGTGCCATTAACGTATAGAGTTATATTTTAAGTCCGAAATTCTCGATTTAAAGGCACTCTTTTTTATTCCATTCACCGAAGCGTGGTCCTGCATGCCGATTAATATCCTTTTAGGAAGATTTCCCAGGGCAATGTTTTCTATCTGCTTCGATGCCAACCCTGCAGGAACCGTATATAGTTTGATCTGCACTCTGTTAATAGGATATTTCACTGTAGCGTTTAGTAAATTTTTCTCAATTTCTAGTTGTTTTGGTGAACTTAATTTCACTCGCCGTACGCGGAGGTATGTCCATAATGTGAACCACAACGGACTTTGCACCCTCTTCTTGATTCGCATCCAGATTTAAGCAGATCTCAGGACTCGTGCGGGTGAGCTTTATTTTCATATCCACCCGTTCACAAACAACTTCTCCTGGAAAGTGAAATCTGTGTGCAACCGTCCAAAACACTCGTATATTTTCTTTTAGAATTTTTAAATTTGTCCTTTACACTATTTTCATCTTTAGTTTGATAATATCCCTCCGCACTTAAAAAGGTAGCCTTCGCTTCTTTGGAAAAGTTGAGGACATTTTCCAAATAGGCTCGTAGATGATAGTACCCCGTGCCTGCCGATATGTTGGTCTGATTTAAATATACGTCACACTGGTTGAATATGGCGTGCAGAAAGTTTGTTTCAGGGTATACAGCATATTTGTCATCGCAGGCCGTTCCATCAGAATGGGCTATACGTAGCTTAGCGTACATGTGCACACAGCTTGGATCAAAAAAGTAAGGACCTGAGCTGGGTATCACGAATTCTATAGGTGCACTCGGGGAACTAATTGTGTTTAAAGGGTTAATTGTAATAAAGTCACTGTGCTCAATAGAAACTTGGGTTGGCGGGAGCTCAAAAAGGACAGCTCCGATTTACAGCATTGTGAACTACATGGGTGGATGAAGCGTGCCATGGCGAAATAGTGACTCCTCTCTCGACAAGTGGTAAACAAACTATGATTCATGAGATCAATATCCTTAGCTTATATCAGTCAAAAAGTGGTCAACCATAGGTTTCATTCGCTTACAGCATTTCTTTTTGATAGCCTTTTACGTTTAATACCACGTGACCCCTTCTTCCGGGGAGCCCTCTTCTTCCCGCCACCACGCATTTTTCTCTTTGCATCTTTGATGATTTCGTTCGGTGTACGCTTTAAATGTTTTTTTAGGGCTTCTTTAGGTTTAGCCCCGGCCAATATGTCTTCTGCAGTGTTAAGGCCTGATTGTAGCGCTTTAGTTCCAAGGTATCTGGCACCCCTCTTCAGCAAAGGAACAGCCGTACGTAGTATGGATGAAAAAATGGATCCAAGTCCACTACCGCGCTGGTATCGCATCCCTCGATAGACGGTGAAAGGCTTTCTATCCATTACAACTCAGTGCGTCGAAAGTGTAGCTTCACTGTTAAGCTCCGTTACCGAATGGGAAGTTTTCGCCCTCAATCGTTCTTATATATATTGTGATATTGGTTATTAAATAGTTGCGACATTCACATAATGGGGTCTGTCATATGTAATACTCAAACTCCTTCCTCTATGGTTGGGGATGTGAGCAATGCGCAGCAGGCGTGCCTGGGTATCCCCAACAAACTGGGCTCCACTATATTACTGTAAATATAGCACATGTCTGGGGACCTTTCAGCCAATTTCACCATCTTCAATTGATACATTAATCTGGACAAGTTATACTGTGTCTCGTGAAATGTGTCTCTTTGGAAGGCTGCGCTATATCGGCCGTTGGTTAGAATTTTGAACTTTCTATGTTCTTTAAGACATCTGTTAGTCTTTGATTTTAGGATTAGTGTATGTGCAGGGTTGTTTACGATTTCATATACTAAATCATTCGTAAGGTTTGAGTTTCTTAAACTTACGTTTAAGCCTCTCACAACATCCTCGGCCGAACCATATTGACCCGGCCTAGTCTTACTGTACTGTAATACCGTGCAATCTTAGTCCAAGCGATGCGCATAGTTTCATCCATAGCTACCCCAGCTTTTTCACACTCGTCAATGTCTCTAAGAATCGTAAAAACGGTTTCTTTATGTTCAATATTTAAAAAGACGGTGTCCAGCTGAATTTCGCATATCCCCACCTCATACGAATCACGACCCAATTCAATGTGCCCATGGAGTTCTGTTACAAAGTTGGCTAGCGTGTTGTTAGGGTGTACAGACAGGGACGAGGAGGACGGGAGTGTGACGTAGAAATGGTTAGGAGCCATGTTGCATACTTTAAGCTTCATTATTGCATCAGCTTTTATATAGGTGTTGAAGCTTTCTGGGTACCCTAGCCATTTCACCAGGTACATTTTTCTCCTTCCTGAACCTTTGCTTCCTAAAATTTTCTCAATTTTAAACACATTTTTTCTAAATTAAACGCAACTTTCTGCAATTCCTCGCGGTAAAAGCCTCCTGAGATTTCTTCCCCATTCAAATCTTCAATGTAATACATCATTATCACACCTTTAGGTCTCACAGCCCTAACTTTAAAAATCTCGCGTGTCCATCCTTGCTCAAAACCCTTTGCGAATTTATTCCCCGAACGCGACAGCCTTACATAATCATTGGTTTTGAAGCGCACAGAGTGTGGTGGTGGTGGTGGTGGTCCATCTCTTCTCGGGAGCGTACCTCTTTCTAAAACTTCGTTAGGTGTTGCCCCATCGTGCGATGGTGTGAGCGGTTGTAGGATGATGCCAATGGTTCCAGAATGTCTAGAAATCTGTATGTGTTTTTATGTGTAAAATAACGGTGCATGCGTTCCTTTATGGTGCGCTGAACTCTTTCAGCTAAAGAAGCCTTATGTATAGAATTGGTTGTGTAATAGCTGATATTAAACTCTGTCAACATATTCTGAAAAGCACGGCCTATAAACTCCGTCCCCATATCCGTACAAAAATAGCCAGGAACCCTGTTTTCTTTTAACATTAGCGTTTTGGTGGCTTTAGCAACTGTTTCAGGTGATTATTTTTCAGAGGAACTAGCCACAGATATCTAGAGAATACGTCTATTATGAATAGAATGTAGCGGTAACCATCGTTATACACAGAATATCTTTGCATGTCTGTTAAATCTGCTTGCCAATAGAATCAATCGAGGAAGCCGTTGTCTTGGCTGTTTTAAACCTTTTTCTCACAGGCTTATGAAGCGTATAAGCGTCCGCTCCCTCAAAAATCTTTCAACATCTTTTTTTCCTACTCCGTAAACGTGCAGTCTATCTACGCCGCCGTAAGAGGATGGGGTAGAAATGTCATAATAACGTTTAGTTAATACGTTAGCCATTTGCGTATTTTAGAGGCAGGTGGGTAGGGTTGGTTTAACCTCTCTTTCTCCTCTTGAAAGGTGTTACCGCAGGGGGTGACGGCGTCTTCAATTGTGCCACAGACGTTGCGTGTTCCAAGTCTTTTAACCTGTTCAGATTTCCTATCAACGTTTTAGGGACATTTATTTGTTGTAGTCTTGCTTTAATATGCTTCCATCCTGATGGTGGTGGCCTATCCCACTTTCTCACCAGATCATGGACAATGTCTACGATATTCGATCCCTGTACCTTTGATCCTTCCACAATGATCTCGCCTGTATCGGTCCATTGTATGCTGGATCCTCATTCAATAGATTATAAAGACCTAAGCCTTTACTCCTCAATGTATGTGGGAGGGTATTTTTTAATACATGTTCGATATGTTGTGTGGCTAATCTTTTTGGTTGGTCAGCTGTATCGTCGGGTACAGGTCCTATGTCGCCATCGTCCCCCGTGCTGTGCCTAATAACCACAGGAATCTCCGTAGGGATCTTATAATTTCGTACTCGTGAAGAAATTTCTGCAGAGCTTTTGGTATAAGATTCTTTTCTCATCAGGTGTTTTTTCACTGTTTAATAGGGCTAACAATTCGCTTTCCATTCTTTTAAGTCTGCTTTTACGGGATCTAGATCCGTGTCTCTTTGCAGTGAGGCGTACACCTCGTGGGAAATCACTACCACTTTCTTCATTATATTAATCTAGTCAGTAAAGGGCCCAAAACTGAAAATAAGATGGGGAGAAATGACCCTCCTGTTTGCACAATAACTCGTTTTTCTTCGCTACAGTTTGACTTTTACGAGCGAGTGTACGTATTATGTTCTTGTAGCGGCGTAGGCGAGCCTTCTGATGGGCTTTCATTGATACATTGCAATTTATAACGTTAAGACAGATTTCACAGATGCATTTTAAAAAGTCGGCGTCGATATTTTAATAAACATCTGCTGCATTGCCCGGGGCAGTCGATGATAGATTTTTATTATTCATGGTATTTCTTTAGTCTCTTTGTCATTCTGGAATATACACCGTTTCAGGCTCGTTTGGAAATATATTCGTTCGCAGAAGCACTCTAAACGTGTTTCGCGGATGAAGGTCGCAAAGCAAATATCCGTAACGCGTGCTTGTAGCTTCTTTATAAACTTCCAAAAACTCCTTACGCTGATTCGGGAACATTTGATTGGCTAATACCCCAATTTGTATACATCTCTACGTTGCGCGAATAAGACTAGATATTGCGTATTTAACGACACATCGCGCATGTATCTATTTTTGAAAAATAGATTCTGATTGATGAAGAACACGCTTATGTTAAGATGGTGGGAGTATACTGTAAATGTCTCGGCAACGTTTTATCCATCTCCAACATGAGATCGTCAATTACAATGATTGTATGTTCAGTTCCCTTTAGCGAATTAACGTCATATACACCTTTGTGGAACAAAATATCATCTTGGTACTCGTTGAACACTGATTGATACGTCGAATAGCACCATATAACTTTATGCACAAATTTCGAGAACATCTCGCCCTTTTCTTTAATGATTTTAAGCATAAACACAGTTTTACCACATCCTGTAGGTCCAGATATAATACATGTGGATGGGCTCGTGAATCTGAATTTTTCTACAGAGTCCATTTCTAACACGTCACACTCCTAAGTGGGTCATTTACAAAATATTACAAATTTTGAGTGCTGATCCTTATATTTCTTCTCCCACAGAACCGACGATGAGATAGAGCACCCTATCATTACGGATGACCTCGACGACAGTGTAGTTGTGATCTCTTCCCCTGAACCCTCACCAGCGATACAGGTTGCACGCCCAAAGCGGAGGTATGAGAACCCCACATCAGGTATAAAGCGACCGAAATACGCACCTGTTGCAGCAGACCCCCAACCCTCAACCTCTTACGCAACAACCTCCCCAGCAGCAGCACCTAATATACCCCCTTATTCCGCCCCCCGTTCTGTTAAGTCTACAATAATAGAGCCCCAACCCTCCTACGCAACAGGGCCCCCATCAGCAGCGCCTAATTTATCCACTAATTCCGCCCCCCGTTCTGTTGAGGATGTTATTACGTTCGAGTTAGTGCGATCCGCAGCCCCACCCCCGCCTTGACTAGAAATCGGTATAGAGTCAGGGTCGACCCTAGAGTCATGTATAGCAATGGAATTGAGCGCGGGATACGCAGGGTAGTACAGCATATTATAGAGTTTGCTCTTCAGAATCGCGACGAGCGTGAGGTCAGGACGAGTCTGTCCTTTGGGTTCGGGTCAGATGACGGTGATGTAGACGATTATTGGGTGATAGTACCGTTTAGACGTTTGGCTGCTGAAGATGTAGAATATATTTAGGGCGTATAATGCAAGCCGTCCAAAGTAGTATAGCCTTCAATATGGACAACTTCACGGTAAATATTGACCGTGTATTCCGTGTTGCGGGTCATAGTGCCATACCGTACACTCTTAACTTCAATCCTCCAACTATTTACCGAAGGCATATAAACGTCGATCGTGGTTGCGGCTTTATAGCAGTACTCTTAGCACGTATGTTTACTGTACAAAATACACGGACTCAAAAAATTTGGCTGCCTACGATCGTTGAGCGTGCCCGTAAACTAGCTGTAGACTGTGAACTTGAATTTGACTGTAATATGGGTCCTGAAGAGCTGAGAAAGGTAGAACAGGAAATGAATGTGCGCATGGTTATATTTGGTTTGGATGATCGCCGCCGGACTGTGTATGTTTTTAAAAGCTGTGTGAGAGATCGTACAAGGCCCTACTTATTTTAGGATTGTCAGGGACAACGTATCTCCCCATCCGTAATATAAGGGGCTTTACGCGAGTTATGACAAAAGTCGAAAATATGGGAGACATCATGATTTGTGTAAGGGTGCCTCGAGTTTGCGGATGATATAGTGAGACATTGTAAAGAATGTCACATGGTATGTGAGCAGTGTAAAAGCACCAAATGTGAAAGCCGTGTAGTTGAGAAGAGAGACTGTGATGTGTGTAGACGCACATTTTTCAATAATAGCTGCTTTGATCTCCATAAATCAATTGGTACGTGCAGGAAAATGAGAATCTGTGAATGTGGTATGTTTCACACAATGGATAATTGGGGAAAATTTAAGCACAAGTGCGACGTAATTCACTGTCCTACATGCCAGGAGGAATATAAGGCGGATGGAGTAAAGCATGTGTGTTTATGAAAGATGCTAAGCCTAAAAATAACCCTTGTATAAGTGTGTACTACGATATAGAAACATATACGAACGTTGAAACCAAAGAGGTAATTCCACATTTACTTGTGAGTCAGACCATCTGTGATGAGTGTATGGGTATCGAATGTGACGAGTGCCCCAAATGCGGTAAACGGACAAACGTTTTTAAAACGAATGTCAGCGATAGTCCTGTGAAACTATTTGTGTCCTATATTGTCAAGTTAGCCGACAAGTTCAAAAAAATGACTGTGTATATTCTCGCCCATAACGGGGCAAAGTTTGACACGCAGTTCCTTTATAGGAGTTGCTTGAACACGAATCCTCTGAGATATTTACAGGTGATCCATTGAAAAGAGGCAACAAATTAATACAGATGCAGATAGAGGCAATGTACAATTTAAAGATACTTTATTATTCACACCTTGTAAATTAGCAAAGCTACCCAAGGTGATGGGAGTAGCAGCTGAAGTTTCCAAAGGATACTTCCCATACACTTTCCTCACCAGCGAGACTTTAAACTACGTAGGCCCACCGCCCCCCAGACATTATTTTGACTGTATGGATGAACGTGAAGACTTTGATCGATACTACGACAGTTTTAATGAAAGTAACCCTTATAATATAGCTGATGAATGTGAGCGTTATTGCGTGAATGATGTGCGCGTGCTTAGAGTATGTTTCCAGGCCTTTAGAAGTATGTACATAGCCCGTTTCAAATGCGATCCACTGCAAGTCGCAACCACCATCGCATCATTATGTTTTACGGTGTTCAAGAATAACTTCATGCCTAAAGACACCTTAGCCATTATTCACCGAAACAACCCCCGCAGTTACGGACACAAGGCTATTTACTGGCTCATACACCTGCAGCAACAAACAGGTGTATACATAAAGCACGCCCGCAACACGGGTGAAGTACCCATTAAGATTAATGGACGTGTTTTTTGGGTTGATGGGTTAAGTGAAAACCGTGTCACTGGTGTGAAGACTGTGTATTCCTTTAATGGATGCTGGTGGCATGGATGCCCCCGCCCTGAGTGCGGTATCGTCGGAGATATCCACGGTAGATCTCCTGCCGACTGTCTTGCAGGGACCCGCACCCGCGATCAACTTATAGGATCACAGTTCACTCACAAAGTCTTGTGGGAGCATGAATATGATGCACGGATGGAGACAGACGATGTATACCGTGAGGAAATAAAAACGATCAAGCGTTCAATGGTGCTGGACCCTCTCAAATGTGGTGATAGCTTGTTTGGAGGACGTACAAATCCATTCAGACTATACTTTCCACCTACGGTGGGCGTGAAGCTCCATTACTACGATTTCTGTTCTTTATACCCATACGTGATGAAGAGCCATCCGTACCCCGTGGGCGCTCCTGAGAAACTGGTGGGACCTAGCATACCCTCCATCAATGAATTTTCAAAAAATTTGAATGATCATTACTTTGGGCTCTCTTGCGTAGACGTACTCCTCCCACGCAATTTATGGATGCCGATCTTACCTGTCGTTATCGACGACAAGCTCATGTTTCCCCTGTGCGTGAAGTGCGCGGAAGAGGATAACGGCGAATGTAACCATATACCCCACCAGCGTAAGATCAGAGGCGTATATACAAGTCCTGAGCTGGCCCTAGCCGTACGCCATGGTTATAGAATACTGAAGATACACGAGGTGTGGAGGTTTCAGAAGCTCCCCAACCTTTTCACACCATATATAAACGCCTTTTTGAAGGATAAGGTTGAAGCATCAGGGTATCCGCGAGGAGTTGATACCGAAGATGAAAAGTCTGCCTATATTCAACGTTACCGCGACCGCGAAGGTATACAACTTGATCGTGTCCAAATTGTAAAGAATCCTGGCAAGCGCTTTAGTGCAAAGTTGTGTCTAAACAGTCTATGGGGAAAATTTGCGCAGAATACCGGCAGAGGGAACATTCATTTGGCACAAAGTTATAGCGATGTCTGGGATTATGCCAATGCCCCCGATAAAGAGGTCATGGAGATCGTGAATGTAGGTAATACTTACGTAATAAAGTACAACAACACTGAATTTGCCACAGATACCTCAAGGGTTACAAACATACCTGTGGCGAGCTTCACAACAGCCTACGCCCGTATAAAACTTTGGGGTCTATTGCATTCTCTTGGGCGGAGAGTATTGTATGCCGATACAGATAGCGTGATATTCACAGAGAGGGAGGGTGATTACATGCCCGCTATTGGGGAGTTCCTCGGCGAGCTCACTGATGAGATCAAGGATGAGTATGGGGACGACGCATACGCCGACTCTTTTATCTCAACAGGACCTAAGACTTATGGGGTACGGGTCAGGGTAGGGGATGAAATGAAATATATCGTGAAGGCAAAGGGTATTACGCTCAACCATGCGAATCGGGAGGTTGTTAACTTTGAGTCGTTGAAGGATCTAGTATGTTTGGAACCTCACCAACTAATTGTAGGCACCCACAATTTTCGGGCGCAGAAGCTGGGAGGCGTGAAGGAACTTAGGGGTACGATGGTGTGCCGTAACACCTATAGGAAACGTTACCAGTTACCTGGCACCTATGATACCGTACCCTTTGGATACCAATGATGCTTCTAACTCACACGTCTTGTATATAATCGTATCTATTTGTAAATATATATATATATATAACTTGAATATCTCGAATCGTATTTGTAAATATATGAATATCTCAATAAATCAAATAGCGTTTCACTTTCTCCTTTGTGTGTGTGTGTGTGTGTTGTGTGTGTGTGTGTGTAGGTGAAAGTTCTAAGCTCCGCCCACTGCGTGAGTCATGCTACTATCTGGGAGTCCCTGCGTGGTCAGTCGACCGCAGTAAGCCCGAGAGATCAGACGTGTATTCAGATCAGACGTATATTGAAATGGCTACCTTTAATATTGCTTGCACAACGTTTATGAAATGGTATTCAGTAAAGTGTGAGGATGTGGTGGATACCGAAAAACTTCCTATTCCCCCCTCCTATGCCTCTTTTAAAGCCACATTGGATTGTGCGAAGTTCCAAGATGTACAAATACTCTACGGATGTTCTGGTGAGACTGTTGAAGGCTTTCGTTGCACAGACGATGTGCTGAAGTATGCTGCAGGGCTAAACTTATAAAGTCTCACATACACCGTGAAGTAAAAGAAACAACGCGTGCAGAAGAGAAGCAGCAGGTATGGATAATGAGCCTTGTGGATGGGTGGTGTGACAAGCGGTATTACGTCATGCTACACCATGTCGATTACTCATACCCTACGTCTGAAAATGTGAATCTCGTGATCATGGACAATCTTAGGTGTTTTTATCACTATATTAACGTATATCATGATGAGGTTCATAGTGAGGTTGTGGCTAGTGCCATGCGTGAGTTTTTAACAGATTTTAGAGACAAGTATCGTTTGATGGGTAGAAAGGAAAAATATGAGCATATGTTCCTCTCAAATAGTGCGCCGGAGTGTGGAGATGATTAGCGCCTAGTTCTTATCCAAAGTGCGTAGGCTGGTAGTGACGAAACGGAAAAACAAATATGTGCAACAATTCGAGTCGTACGAACATGCCCATTCACGTATCATCGAGTCAGCCGCCCGTCGAACCGTTCCTGCCTGTGCCTCACACGGCTCATAGTTATCTCAGAGCTTGAACCGAGTAGACGTGCGCTCCTCGAATACGATGGAACTTCCTTTGAGCAGCATTCTCAACGCCTCGTACGATCTGTCCGTGACGAAATCGTTGCGCGTGTTCAGGCGTAATTCCGGTACCATTAGCTATGTACTGGAAACGGAATGTAGACCGACAAACAAACGGGTTTTATTTAAGTATCGAGGAGATGAATAGAATCTTTGTGATAGTTGATAAGTGGTGTGAAGATCGTTATAAAATACCTGCTAACGTAGGTACAAGAAGAGAGCAGATTAGTGACGCGCCCTCATACGCCGTTGTATGTACGTTGTGTATAAATAACGATCGGCCATGCATTGATATAAGGCTGATGTGGAAGAATGCTTCTGATAATAACGCTCTTATTCCTACGCGAAACCGTTTCATCCTCGACAGAATGTTTGAAATCGTCGGATTCCGTAAACTGAAACCTATATTAGACGCGCGTGTTACGGATATGCTTTATTTTGATACAGTTCTTGAATACGCATACACTGCTCTGCTCGATGGGTTTACCGAGTGTAGGACTGGTGAGAATGGTCTAGTGCTGGATGTTTATTTAAAAAGTTTAGACTCTTTGAAATACCATGAACTTTGGTACAAAGCAATTGATCGGTACAAGGCTGAGCTCACCTACACCGTTCACCCTGAAGAACTATTTCTTTATATAACGCGCAGTTGTCGTAACGATTTAGAAGATTATTTCAATTGCCGCTTTGTTGAGTGAAGAGTTCACGATTGAAAAGCTCGAGTCGGTAGAAATAAACCCTCGATTGGAAAAGCATTCTTATAAACTTGCGTTTAATAATGTAGCTAACGATGAACTCTTTGTGCGTGTTTTTGATTGTATTCTAGACGTATTTAAAGATGACTTGCCAACCAGTTGTAAAGTGGGGACAAAAATAGTACTGAACGATATGAAAGCCATTCATATCGAATACAGGTTTCCCTATACTTTAAGCGGTGAAATATTATTAAGCCGCATAGACTGCGTAATGCAGAGCAATAATGATGTAATTGTAAACTCGATTAAGACCGATTTTAGTATTTTGAAAAAAAAGTGAATTGTATATATATATTTTGCTTGACGATTATACGCATATTTCTATTGATTTGTGTTCATATATATATATATATATTTTGCTTGATATTTCTCCTGTACTGTTATGTACATATTGAAGTGTATATGAAATGTATATTTTATTTTATATATCACCATAATTGTGTGTGTGTGTGTATATTTCTCCTGTACTGTTATGTACATATTGAAATGTATATGAAATGTATATTTATTTGAAATGTATATTTATTTTATATATAATTGTGTGTATATATTTCTGTTATGTACATATTGAAATGTATATGAAATGTATATTTTATTTTATATATATACATATCCATAATTGTGTGTATATATTTCTGTTATACGCATATTCCTCAAATGTATATTTATTTGAAATGTATATTTATTTTATATATATATATATCCATAATTGTGTGTATATATTTCTGTTATACACATATTCCTCAAATGTATATTTATTTTCTATATATTTATAATAAAAAGAATGATGCAATGTTGTTTATTGTTATGCCTTCTACCACCGGTATTCTGTATACAACAGGTATCTGGCAATATTTAAGCCTTCTAAGCCAACTGGCTGATTAGGAGTCTATAATAGTGTATACAATAGAATACATGGA
>JAJOZX010003295.1:290000-487500 GCA_023014485.1 Bathynomus jamesi | reverse complement strand
TATATATATATATATATATATATTAACACATATATATATATATATATATATATATATATATATATATATATATATATATATGTTCTCTATACTACAAATTATCAAAATTAACTAACCTGGGTGGTTCAAATACTGGGTGATCCAGATAAATGGGACCCATAAAAAAAAGCCAAATATTCTTAATATTTAATTCCTTTCATAAAAACTATATATCATTCGAAAGAGTAGAGTTACAAGTTTATTATGAAATATTTATTTTTTAAAAATGACTCCTTTCAAATGTGCTCCATTAGTTGCCAAGCATTCCAGTGTTCTCGCTTGTAAGTTCTGCATCACTTTTGCAAGAGTGTGCGGTGGTATGGCCTGTATCTCATTTGTGATGGCGGCCTTCAATTCTTGCAAGGTCGCTGGGTTATTTCTGTAGACCCTACTCTTTAAATATCCCCAGAGATAATAATCTAAGGGAGAAAAATCCGGAGACCTTGCGGGCCATTCAATGTCTCCAAATCTTGAGATTAACTCGCCTGGAAACGTTTGACGCAAAACTGCCATGCAGTTCCTCGTGGTATGGCAGGTAGCTCCGTCTTGTTGGAACCAGTGGTTTTCTAGACAAAGATCTCTTAATTTAGGAATAAGGAAATCGGTCAACATTTTTTCGTAGCGATCACCATTTGCAGTGACCGTGTTTCCGGTGGAATCCTCGAAAAAGTACGGCCCTATGATCTGAGATGCAGTAAGACCACACCAAACAGTTACACGCTGACTATGCAACGGGACTTCGGTAATATTCAATGGATTTTCTGTTGCCCAGAAACGACAATTTTGTTTGTTTACAGTTCCATTCACGTGAAAATGGGCTTCGTCTGACATAATCAAAGTTGCTAGAAAATTGGTGGTGTCATTTACCTTCTGTTGGATCCATTGACAGAATTGTCGTCTTCATGCGAAATCTCCATCGTTTAGTTGTTGCACTGTTTGAATTTTATATGGAAAGAGCATTAAATTTTGTTTGAATATACGGTGTGTTGTTGTTCCATATCCAACTCCTAACAGCTAAGAAGCACGTCTGATGCTTATGTTAGGATTATCCTGTACAATTTCATGAGTTCTGTTAATGATCTCGTCTATCCTTGCTGTGCGCTCTCTTCCAGTTGGTTTTCTTTTTCCAATGCTGCAAGTTAGGGAAAAATTTCTGACACACCGACGGATTACTTTCTTAGAAGGTGATTTTGACATCTGAAAATTTGTCTTGAAAGATCTTTGAGCTGAAACTACACTTCTTCCATGCTCATAATATTGCTCAGTTATGAAACGCAGCTGTTCCACAGTCCATGCAGTCATCTTGAAGGGTTAGTTTTAACTAACACTTTTATTTTGTTTTGTATCTTATCTTGTCTTGTATTGTCAAAACCTATACAATCCTGTACAAACTTGTAACTATCCTCTTTCGAATGATGCGTATGATTTTATAAAAGGACTTATACTTTAAGAGTTACAGGGGTTTCTTTTGGGTCCCATTTCTCTGGATCACCCTTTAGATCTTATGCAAAGTAGGTTAGTTTCAGTTTATAGTACGATAAAAGGTGAATATGTACAACTTAAAAGTACAATTAAATGCTGACAATCCTTTCCACAAGTAAATTAAAACTTGACAACTTTGCTATGATAAAAATTAGTACAAATTTAACTGAAAGGGAATGGTACAGTCATTACAAAAAGGTTGGTTCAACATTATACAGGGTGATTACAAAAGAAGTATACAATTTCAAAAATTTATTGTGATCAAACTATTTCTGATACAAAAATAATAATAATAATAATAATGTCAATGGAAAAAGTAACTCTCAAAGATTTTTTAGTTTACGGATGTTCAATATGATTTCCGTGGATAACCCTGGCAATGTCCAAACGATATTCAAACGATATTCAAACTCTTTCCACACTTTCCGTAAGATATCTCGGTCAATGGATGCTATGGCTTGACGAACCCGGTTTTTTCCCGGTTGTTTTTCCGGGTTACCCCCGGAAATCATATTGAACATCGCTAAACTAAAAAAAAACTTTGTGAGTTACTCTTTCCATTGACATTATTATTTTTGTATGAGAAATAGTTTGATCACAATAAATTTTTTAAATTATATACTTCTTTTCTAATCACCCTGTATTTTAAAATGTGACCTGTCGAGCAGAACCAACCATACTGAGTACAAATTTAAATCGAAAATTTCACACTTTTAACGAAACCTTTTATGCTCTCTATATTGCTCACAGACGGGAGAAGGGAGAGAGAATAAACTTTAGTGGTGTTTACTACATTTTTTTTATGTTGCTATTCCAGCATGCAGTTTTTCAAGTACTTTTTTCTGGTAGTTTATGGCTACTTTAATTAATACGTGTATTATTTTTGTCTAATTGTGCGTTTGGCACCTGATGTACAGTCCATCGCAATAGTTCCGCTCCACCCTCTCGCGAGTTTGGACTTTATATGCGAAAATGAATGTTAGAATTATTCATTTTTATATGTATATTAATATATATTATTTAATATATTTTGTCGCTGGGTTGAAATCACAGTTTAAAATTAGATGCTCTTCGAATCGTAATCTGACACGCTGAATTACAGTGTCCTTCGAATTTTGGGATCATTCGTGATGTAATACTTTTTGTTATATCGTGATTCGATATTAACACTTACAAATAAGTTGTATTCCTCTACATTATGATGATTAATTTCAGGTATTGTGCGATTCCATATAAACAGTTTGATCTCGTAATACCATCGTTTTTTGGTGTAGCGAAAGGAGAGGAGGAGGACGAGAGGGGGCGGAGATAGCGAGAAGGAGAGAGGGAAGCGGAGAGGGAGGGAGTGAGGGTGGGGGAGAAAGAGATTGCGTTGCCTCCACCTCTCGGAGAGGGTGGAGCGGAACTATTGCAGGGGACTGTACATCTACTGTATTTTCACTATTTTATTTATAGACATACAGTATATAGGTACTGGAAGTTTGAATAGCCACTCCCTATTTTTAAATTCTTATTGCTCCTAAACGAAAAGGGATATGAAAAAAATTCTTTAACTGAGATGAAGCTTATATATTACCGTTTACTTTATTACAAAATTGAAAAGCTTTAATACAAAGTTAAAGTTCAACGTATGCTCAAGCATTGTCCACGCACTTCTGTAACCTTACGGGTACATTTTCAACAGATTTTGTCAAGAAGTCACGTGGTACATTACCAAAAACATCACGAATTTTGTTTTCAAGTTCATCAATGGTCCTTTGTTTTGATTTGTACACTTTTTCTTTAGCCCAGTCCCACAGAAAGAAGTCGCATGACGTTAAATCTGGACTTCGAGCAGGCCATTCCATTGGCCCTCGATGACCTAACCACCGTCCGGAGAAGTGGTTATCTAATCAGGCAAGAACAGTTAATGCAAAATGTGGTGGAGCCCCATCTTTCATGAAGAGAAGCTCTCCAGCATTTTCCCACTCAGAAATAGTAGGCCACACAAAATTTTGGAGCATCTCCAAGTATCGCTCACTGTTCATGGCATCTCGTAGCAAGTACGGGCCGACAAACTGTGGCGAACTCATTCCATACCAAACGGTTACCTTGGGCCTGGACTGCATTCTTTCAGCTGTTCTAGCTGGATCTCGTTCTGCTCAATAATGATAGTTGTGGCGATTAACAAATCCTCCAACATGGAAAATAGCTTTATTGGACGACAGAAAGTTGTTAAACAGATCGGGGTTGTCATCCTTCCACGACATGATGATTTCAGCGAATTTCATGCGTTTATCGCAATCTTCAAGATTGAGTTGTTGGACATAATGAAGTTTCCACGTACGAAAGTGAAGGTCTTTTCTGAGCACAGTATGAACTGTGTAATGTGATAATCCCCTCTCTCTCTGGTTGCCTGTCGTATTGATTTCTTCTGAACGTGATGTTAATGGTCTGCCAGATCGCTTTAAGCCTTTTACAGAACCCATTGTCATTAATTTCATGTGGCAGCTTTTGATGGTTTACGGGTCAAGGACTGCATTTCTGCCATGGGTGGCTCTCCAGCATTGGACTTGAACGACTTATTGCCATACTTCGTATCGTGATGCAATTTTTGCTCATCCTTCATTGTTTAATTTTCCAGCCATGGTTTACCTATAATATATGGTAAGGGTTAGGATTATAAACAGTGAAAGAATGGTTGCAATATTTCCTTTAATTTAGGAGCAATAAGAACTTAAAAATAGGGAGTGACTTTTCAGAGTATATCGATAAACTGTATATGTGTATATGCATATACAAAATAATGGAAATGCAATAGATGTACTTTAGGTGTACTTTAGGTGCAAACATACAACTAAAAATAATATATAAATTACTTGAATCAGTTTTAACCCTTTGAGGATCAAGGGGACATATTTGTCTCAACGGAAATAATATAAATTGTACAGTGATGCAACAGTTCTACAAATACGCCTACATGTTTATATAGGTATCGTTTAGTTGTTGGAAAAGGAACCCAAAATGGGCCATTTAAATGGCTACAGTTACTACCATATCTAATTTTGAATAACAATAAAACTTAAACATTTTAGTTCAAAAAAACATATACTGGTCGTCAAGGGGTCAAAGTACAGTACCAAATTTGGAGTATAATTCTTTTATTGACAAACTTACTGAACTGTGTCATTAACCATTTGTAAATGTATTTTCATTTATTCTAGAATTATCCTCCCTAGATAATAAATTACATATTCCGTTATAATCTGTAATCCTCGAGTATCTTGTAAAAGAAAAGCCAGTAACGTTAGAGGTTTTTTTAATTTCCGTACATATTAGTGATATCCTTTTTAGTATATGTACAAAGTCTCGTGGCTCCATCGGTTATGACGCCGCCCGGCAATGCTGAGACCCCGTTGAGTCGTGTGTCTGAATCTCAGCGCTGCCTAGAACAGCTGGCGGGTGTCTTTACCGTATCTTATGTCACGATGAAGCGGTGGGCCGGCCTTTAATTGACTCTGGGTAAGTTATCCCAGGCTCGGGCTCCTCCCTCCCACTCCCTTGGGGTATATGGTACAGGAATGTTACCTTTTACCTTTTTAATATATAAACTTTAATTTTTATATTACAATATACATTTCTGTCGTACAGTATGAATTCAGCAAAAAATAATTATACAAAATACAAAACCTTAGCAATGCCAATATTAAAAGTGGTATCCGAAATGGCATTTAATCTTTAAGTTAGGTCCCTGGAGTTATTTTTAAGCTATATGATTAGAGAAATGAAAAACTGAATGTAAATAAGTATTGAAACATCGCACTTTAATGAACCTTAAATTTGATACTTTCCACGATGTTCACAGAGGTAAGAAGAGGGAGGGAATAAAATCTTGTGTAATAATATGTGGATTTGTTGAGTTTATATTTCAAAATTTTTTCTTGTATGCTACAGTTTTACTATGCAACATTTAAAAAATGTTTTTCAGATCTTCACAACGGAAGATGCAGATAAGGACAAAACTACCACTTTTTCCACCCTCCTATGTGCAGACAGTCACTGAGAGAGAAAATGCCTAAATATAGAAAGCCCATATTTTCACATAAAGGGTACCCAAAGAAGAGAACGGGAAAGAATAGACCTTATCCGAATTAGAAGTAACAAGAGCGAGGAAACAAATTTTTTAGAGGAAATAAGAACGATAAAAGCACAGCTTGCCCTGCTAACAAGAAAGGACAGGACTCCTCAGATATATTCACCACACCATTACATACACCACCCACCGATAATACAACAACCACAGTGGTATCAAGGGCAGCAATCCCAATTCTCCCAAATGCAGCGGCCCAACCAATAACACCAAACAGGAACCCACATCGACCTGGAAACGATCAGTATATAGGGAAACCGAACACGGAAATTAGAAACTCGATAAATGTTTTATACACAAATATTCAAGACCTCTATACGGACCAAGCAGGCTGCAAATTACAATACTTACAGAATTTAGCTACCGAAGCCAGCAAAGATATCATATGCCTAACGGAAACACACAAATTCGAAAAAAGCTGTGAAAACTGCATCGAGGATACTGAAATAGCATTGCTGGACTACAACATACACAGAGCAGATAGAGTGGCTAGACGAGGGGGAGGGTGTTGCATGTACGTGAAAAACACATACATGTGAAGTGACGGTAAACAAATCAAACAGCACAGTCGAAGTTATTATGGTAAAAGTAAAAGAACTGAATCTAACCATTATGAACATCTACAGACCACAAAACACCTCAAAAAATGAATTCCAATTTGCTACAAATGAAATGGAAAACATTAAAATTACTTGAAACTCCAGCAACAAACATTCTAATTTTCGGAAATTTTAATTTCCCATTCATAACATGGAAAAAAAATGAAGTTATATATGTCGAGAAGTTTCATGGCAACATTACAAACGATGATAGAACACAAGCAACAATGCTATTAGATATTATAGAACATTACGCCCTTACCCAGGAAATCTGTGAAGCCACAAGAAAAGAGAACGCTTTGGATTTAATCTTGACAAATACAACGAGATAATAATAAATAAAATGACGCACACAAAGTTCTCCGACCATAACCTCATCGATATACAGTACAATTGAAGTTAGCACCCAGAGGTCCGAAAACGCATCCTAGAGAGTCAGAAGGAATATTTGAAGGCTTAAACATAAATTCAAAGAAAGTAAATTGAGAAAACGTAAATAAAGATTTAAAGGAAGTAAATTGGGAATTGCTACTTCACGAGAAGACTCCACAAGAAATACTATGTATAATAGAGACTGAAACCAAACCTATAATACTGAAACATTCCAGAGCGACAGAAAAGAAAACGTAGCAAGCTCGAGAGGAAAATCAGGACACTATTCAGGCAACTAAAACAAACCGTAAAACATCATCACAGGTGCAGAACTGATGCAGAGAGACTCAAACTAGAGGAAACTTGGCGAAATAGAAATGGACCGAAATCAAACATTCATACATAAGACAAACGAGAAAAACAAGGTAGCAGAAAACAAAAAAATAACCCAAAATACTTCTACACGTTTGCGAAAAGGAAAATGCAGTGTAAGGAGAGTATTGGTCCGTTGATAGACGGGGAGGCCAAATACACAAATGACCTGAAAAAAATAAGCTAACTACTTGGGGAACAATTTAACTCCGTGTTTAGCACCCCTAAATCAGAGATGGAAGTAGAAAACCCAGACGAATTTTTCGACATAGATACAAATCAACCAAGAACAAATTCTGGCATAAAACTATTAATGGACTTAGAGTTCACGGAAGGAGATGTAATCAAGGCTTTATCAGAGATGAGAGACAATTCAGCGCCAGGGCCAGACACATGGAGTGCCACGTTTCTGAAGAAATGTAAAGATAGTAGTGCCAAACTGATATACTTATTATGGAGGAAATCACTCGACACAGAACAAATCCCACTCCCCTTAAAGAACGCGAACATTGCTCCCCTATTTAAAGGTTGTAACAGAGCAATACCCAAGAATTATCGGCCAGTGGCTCTCACCTCACACCTTATACAGTGCTTTGAACGTATAATTAGAGGCAAAACTACCTGCTACCTACAAGAAAAAGACTTATACAACCCAAATCAACATGGCTTCAAGGGCTGGAAGATGATGCCTATCACAGCTACTAGACCACCAGGACAAAATATTGGAAACATTGTGTCGAGGACAAAACATATACGTAATATATACTGACTTTGCTAAAGCCTTCGATAAATGTGACCATGGAATCATACCACACAAACTTAAGAATACAGGAATTACTGGAAAGCTAGGAAGGTGGATATTTAATTTCTTGACGCAAAGAACGAAAAGAGTGGTGGTAAACGGAGTTAAATCGGAAGTCTCAGAAGTCGTGAGCTCTGTCCCACAAGAGACAGTATTAGCTTCCTTGCTGTTCATAATAATGATTGCAGATATTGATGCAGATATTAAGGACAGTATTGTACCATGCTTCGCAGGTGATAAAGAGATATGTAAGGAAATAGTGAACGAAGGTGATAAGAAAACTACAAAACGACATTGAAACATTATTCCATTGGGCAGAAGACAACAATCTGAAGTTCAACGAAGAAAAATTCCAACTTCTAAGATATGGTAATAACAAGGAGCTGCAGAATAAAAAGGTACAAAACTCTGCAAGCCAAACAGATAACACCAAATCTACAAGTCAGGGACCTTCGAGCAATAATGTCGTCGGATACAGAATTCAGAGAGCACTATAATATCAAAATCACAATGGCTACAAAAATAATGGGAATCATCTGGAGGAGCTTCCGCAGCAGAAAAGCAAACATGATGCTCAAATTATGGAAAAGTCTAGTCCTACCAATAATTGAGTATTGTTCAGTACTCACAAGCCCATACAGAAAACGAGACATTGCGAGCATTGGAGCTGTACAAAGGACTTTTACGTCTAAGATAGAGGAAACGGAAGGTGAAGACTACTGGTCTCGACTACAATCCCTGAAACTCTACTCTCTCGAAAGAAGGCGCGAGCGGTACACAATAATATACATGGAAAATAGTTGAAGGCTTTGTCCCTAACCTTAGAAATGAAATAGAAACAAACTGGAATGAGAGAAAAGGCAAATTTTGTACTGTCCCAGCTGCTGTGGGACAAGGGGCCATGAAAACGAGGATGGGAAATACCCTCAGAATACAAGGCCCAAAGCCTTTTAATGCCCTACCGAAAGAAGTAAGGAATCTCCATGGCTACGAGGGCAGGAGGAGATCAGCAATTCCCTCCTTCACCAAATCCCTCGCAAATGAGGTGGGATGCTGCAGAGGGGTCGATTCTGAACCGTCGTTCGAACTCACACAAAGTAACACAAAGTAAGTAACAGCGGTATAAAATTAAAAAATTACCTCCACTGATTTCTCTAAAAATTTCCAATTCTCGAGAAGAAAGAATTAGCGGGAGATTAAGAACCAAATGAAACCTACTGCTGTATATACTATGTAGCTTACGAATTATTTTTGTTTATTCATGAACGAAAACTTGCAAGCAAAGTTTTATTCAAAGTTGAAGCACGTTTTCAGTTTTAATTTGATAACACATACATGGGAAAAAATTATATAAAATTTCTAACATTATTATTATTAAGTGGAAAGGGACGTGTCTCTGGGAAGGGAGCTAAGGCGTGGCTTAAAGCTGTTTTTCCAAGAATAGCAATTTTCACTACTGTATATTATCAATAGATTTTCCTTTGCTTTACTTTTCCGCAACTGCACCTGCAATTTACTATAAAATAGTAATCATCTTGATAGACTAAAAATTATACTACTACTACTACACAATAATAATAATTTAATAATAATAAATAATAATAATAAACAGATAGCAGACATCAAGACAAATTATCGGCCCATAATATATCGTTAGAAAATACAACTTAATATTTATAATCTTCAAATTAAATTACGAGTGATTTCGAAAAGCTGAAGAAAAAAATTGGAAGGAAACCTCATAAAATATAATATTTGTCAGGAAAAAGAAAGCTATTTAGGACATTAAATAAATTACATATATACTGTATATGTCAACTGCAGAGAAATAAGCTGGTGAGACATAGCAGTTAAATAAATAGTTATAAAAATGTCCGCGAATAAAATAACAATAAAATATGCAACAAGTAAAGGAACCAGAGACGATGACTCCTCCAGCTCCGGCCCCCTATTAGATCCGAGATCTATGGTGGATGCCAGACCCTGTAGTAGGAGCCACACACACACACACACACACACACACACACACGTGTATGTATAAAAGCAAACATTCATACATGATTTTTCAGAAGTTGCTTTCATTTTTGTTTTTGTGTCGCACAAGTAATTGGTATCATTTTCTAACAATGGAGTCTGTTATCACAGCTACTTACACCATATCATGACACTTTTATGCTCTTTCAACAAAATTAAAAGAATTTTAAATATTTTCAGTAAATATATAAATTTCTGAATTCTTTCGTTAAATAATCAAGAAATCTCATTAATGCATTTTCCGCGTGTCCTCGCATTGGTTCATTAAATCTATTGTTATTACCATTATATTTAATAGGAATGTTTGAATTCACCGTTTAATTATAATTATGACAGTGCTTTACGTTAGAGGAGCATCATAAACGAGAACATATACGGCAGAAATAGGTTGTAACATTTCAGAGATAGATAGATAGATAGATAGTTATAGTTTCGTGCACCTTTATTTTGACAATCGAAATCTTGTATCCCGTACTTCCTGCCGAAAGTTGATGATATCATCATGAGCTCCGGCCAATCAATCATGGCAAATCCTATTGATGACGCCATCAAATTTCGGCCAATCAGGATCCATTTCGATATATATATATATATATATATATATATATGGCATACGGCTCTACTAACCTAACCTAACCTAGTGTACGCCTAACCGGGCATACACACGCCTAACCTGGGAATGAATGCATGAGATTCCAAAGTAGGAGAATGTAATCTGCAGCGAGAGTTGAATATGAAATTAAAGTAACAGCTGAAGAATCATTTGATATGCTCCGATAATTAAAGAAAAGTTTTTTAAAAACACGATCATCCCAAGAATTTTAAAAGTATGAATTTACTCAAGTAAGCGTTAAAAAAAATTAGATATGACACAAACAGTATGTTAACCTGAGGCGACGTTGAATCATTAGGAACTAACACTGATTGTGGTCTAAATTGTAATGCACTGGTTAGGTCAAGTCCTATTTGTTTGTGCCTCTCTAACTTTTTACTTAAAGTGATATTTCTATATAGTTTTGTATCTGTAAGTACATTTGTGCTTAATTCACACTAAATTCACACTAAATATAACTATAAAAAATATAAATATAAACAATCGAAGTATGAAGGTGATAAAAATTGAACGGGTGACAATTAATAACAGACTAAGCAGCCTAGACCAGTGGTTGTCAACCTTTTTTGGATGGTTACTCAAAACTAGTTCTAATCCAGCTCCATTACTCCAATCATCAGATATTCTTGTTTTATAATTTCTGGATTATCACATTATTTTTTTATAATTTCTGGATAGCGTGTCATTACACCACAAAATAGTTGTTATTACTCCAGTTGGATAATTTACCCCTAGGTTGAGAACCACTGGCCTAGACGACAAATCACGTGCAAATAACTTAATTATAACGGGGGTAACTGAATTACTGGAGAAGTGAACTCCCAAAATAAAAAAAGAGGATGGAGAATGTAATGAAAACTATGATAAAAGTGGACAATATTAAAATAAAAAATGCATATAAATTGCAAAAATGAATACCTAAAGGGTAAATCCCCGAGAAAGAGGAACGAGTGTCTCTTTGCCGACTACTTCTGTTATAAAATTAATTTGTGAAGATGAAACTCTTAGAGATTTAATATTAACTTCAGCTACTATCGTTGGGTCAATTCTGACCCTGAGTACATTTGTTTATTTTATCATGGTAACTAATGATAGAAGTTAAGGGTTAAATACAAACAGGAGTAAGCTGAAACGGACAAATATTTTCGTGAACGATTACACTGGTATGCATATGAAATTTTTTTGTCTGCTGTGAGGGTTTTTTCAACTCATATTATATAATTCGACCATGCTGAATTCGAAAATGACATTGGTTTTCCTCAATCAGGTCAGGTTTTTTCTCTATTGGCCATTTATTATAAGTCCAATTTTATCCCCAAATTTATTGATTTTTTTAGCTTAAACACTGTAGATACGAGTAATATTATAAGAACACTCGTGAAAAATGAAAACATTGTGTGAATAAATACTTTTATTCATACAATGAATATGGAAAAAAGTTTATTGAGGAAGGAATGAAGTTTTTTTGGCTTTCCGTCTGTGTTTTTCTTCGGGCACGTCTCGCTTCAAACACCAGCAATAGTCCGCCAGCATATTGATATCCCAGTTTCCCTGGTACCTCTCTTCCATTATTTTGATATCTTGGTGAAATCGTTCACCCTGTTCCTCACTATAATCCCCGCAATTTTCAGGAAAATAGTCCAAGTGGGACCACAAAAAGTGCATTTTTATGGACATGCGCGACCCATGAGCTTTGAAAGCTTCCATCAAGTTTTCGACAACGGACTCGTATTCTGGACTTCTACGCTTGCCAAGAAAATCAGTGACAACTGATTTGAATGCCTGCCAGGCATTCTTCTCAGTTGGAGTCATTGCGTTTTCGAACTGAGTATCCTTGATCAAAGTTCGAATTTGAGGACCATCAAAAACCCCAGCATTTAGTTTAGCATCAGATATATGAGGAAATTTACTCTCGAGATATCGGAATGCTGAACCCTCCTTATTCATTGATTTGATGAAATTTTTCATCAAGCCCAGCTTAATATGAAGTGGTGGGAGCAAAATTTTTGTTGGTGGTACAAGGGGCACTGAAACGACATTATGCAACCCAGGTTCAAAATTCCCTCTGGATGCCCATTCACGCTGTGCATAGTGCTTCTCATCCGCTCGGCTATCCCATTTGCAGAGGAAACATGGGTATTTCGTGTATCCCCCTTGCATTCCCAATACAAATGCCACAATCTGAAAAAAAATGAAAATATTTAAAGAATTTAGAGAATTTGTTCTATCAGATAAAAAAATCTATGCATTGGACTGTATCACTTCTGTGGGGAAGTTAAGTGTTCTTATACGCTCTCAAATAACCTTTGGAAAAACAACATAGTCAATAGCAATAGTTTACTTATGATATTAGTATTACCTTCAAATCTCCACAGATCCTCCAGTTATGTTGGTCGTATACGAGAGCATCCAGTAAAATTTTCATGTTATCGTAGCTCTCAGTAAGTTGTACGGAATGTGCTACAGAGACTGATGGAACCCTATTCCCAATGTTGAGAAGTATTGCTTTCAAACTTCGTTTAGACGAGTCTATAAATAGCCTCCATTCTGATGCGTTATATGGCAGGCCCAAGGATTCGATTAGCCCCTCAACATTGCAGCAGTACACTAAGGAAGAGGTATTTTCGTGCACTGCAAAAAACTTGCGGAATTCTTCCTCTCGTTTCCTATACCAGGAGAATGTTGTTCCCGGAGCCAGCAAGTTGTCCTCTCGAAGTCGTGAGCCCAAGATCTCGGCAGCTAATTTGGAAAGTCCTAAATCCATGGTAAGATCATTAAGTTTGGCCTGGTTGAGAGGCCTCGGCTCATTTGAAGCGGTATTTTGAGGTATATACGACTGGGACTGGTCATTGGCATTGGTCATTGATTCATCATCAGAATCATCGAAGTCCAGGGTTTGAGGTGGGTCGGGTATTGGAATTCCAGGACCATGGGGTACAGGTCTCATAGCAGAAGGAATGTCAGGGTATACAATGTGTTTATTCTTCTTGTTAATTCCTGAAAATAGAAACACAGAAACATGGATATAAAACTTGCATATGAAATAGAAGCATTCAGACAGTGGCGGCTCGTGAGGGAAGGCTGCGGTCTGTAAGATATGAAATAGGTCGATGGAGTCTGTATATTTTCTTTTTTCATTCATATTGTCCCTTCGGGGACAATATGAATGAAAAAGAAAGAAAATATACAATCATTGTATATGTAAATGTAACTTGTATAACAATATGTGTGTAAATGTATTTTCTATAACAATATGTATATGTAAATGTATTTTCTATAACAATATGTATATGTAAATGTATTTTCTATAACAATATGTATATGTAAATGTATTTTCTATAACAATATGTATATGTAAATGTATGATTACCATTATGGTGAATATTATGCTATATATGGTGAATATTACATTATGGTGAATATTATGTCAAGTTTCATACGAGGATTTCAAAATATTTAAGAAAAATAAATTTATAAGCCCACCTTGGAGGTTTGTCATGCAGAAATAGCAATCTGTCACGTGATCCTTTCCTTCTCTCCAAATCATGGGAATTCCAAAAGGCAAAGATTTCGCTCTGCCTTTGCTCCATCTTCTCAAATTTTCAATGCCCGTCTTCCAGCACATATGAGGGGCGAAATTTTTGTCCTGGTCCCCTAGCTTAATTCCAAAGTATGCTCTATACATTGTCTTCACAAATTTAGTGATTTGGGACTGGTTATTTGGCATGGTAACCGTCCCACATATGTAGCAGAATCTATTGGGATCATTTTTACACGCTCTATTCATTATGAAATATTTTATCTATATGCCTGAAAAGTAAAAAAAGATATTATACAAGTGAAACAAGTGATGATAGATGTTACTGTTCCAATTCCGCTTTGACAAAATCACGAAACATTCTATTTTACTTATGAGGCCATAGCCGGATAACCTGAGCTGATTGAGAAAAACGGATTGCAGATTCGAAATCAGCAGGAAAAACTCTATAAGAATCACTTACAAAACCCTTGACAGCAAAATTGATGCACAGCAGTGTTATGTATGCGAGGAAATTCACAAAATACAAAAAGAAAAACTTTCACATTTCGGAGAAGCGAAAAGGTTGGAGAAAGGAAAATAGACTACTTTCTAGGACCAAAGTTAATTATTAAAGAAAAAGAAACTCTTTCAAAACAGGATATCTCGATCAAAGGAATTCACATCATAAATGAAAGAAACTTTCGAGACTAAAAATTGTTTAAAAAATTGAAAATCGTCACACAAGATACGTGCGAATAGCTCCATTTTCAATCTCTACTTTCGAGTTTTCTAATATCATTTGAACTAAATGGTAACTCTTATATATTTATACTTTAAACCTTTAATCCCTTGTACTTTCTATTCATCGAAACCGAATATGAATTACTGACAAAATGACTCAACAATAAAGATTCATATTATATGTTCAATCATTTCATTATCATACATTTTAATATCAATCATTTCAGTATCAATCATTTCAGTATCAATCATTTCAGTATCAATCATTTCAGTATCAATCATTTCAGTTCATTAACAAACAATTAATTCTATATCCATCGCAGGATATTTGGTATAAGCAACTACTTAGTCTCATCTGTTAATGAATTTAATGCCTTTGTATTACAAAAAGATACTTGTAGAAAATGTTCAATCCTAACTCTAAATATCCGGAGCGTACCTAAGAATTATAGCTGTTTACAAACCTTTTTTGCAGACTCCTACGGTCGAATTTAGTGTTATAATTCACACTGAAATCAGTAATATTTAAAACCTGCATAATATAGAAAATTACATTGCTTATCATAATGTAAGAGATGGTTAGATTCAGAAGGGTTGGGGGGAGGGTATCTCTGTATATGTACATAAAACTTACGATTTCAACGAAGTAATAGTGATACTGAAAACCTAATAATTCATATAAAAGACAAGAGTAATGCGCATTCTATTCATGTAATATATAGATCACCTAATACAAATTTAAATAGCTTTTAAATCATTAAAATAACATTGCACAACTTCCATAAATCGAATAATATAGTTGTAGGCGACTTTAACCTCAGCTTGTAAATCTGAGGCAAATTCCCACTCATTACTCATAAATTTTTAAAATTGAAAATCAGATGGCCACGAAATTATTATATATACACACACGAGTGTATATATATATATATATATATATATATATATATGCATATATAACTGCAATGACCGCGCAGTGCAGAAACGTTCCTTAACACTTATGTCGTTTCTATTCATATATATATGTAAAGTGAAAATGGAATTAATTTTACATCATGAAATAAATGTTTGTTTTCCTGTTAAATAAACGCCTCGTTATACTCCCCCTCCTCATTCTTTATTTTTTAATAAAATATAACCCCTTATATTATTATTATTATACGTTGAAATATCTTACAGGCAAAAATGTATGAAATTACCCTTCAGCGCGGTGAAATCAAAGAATTTCCAGAAGGAAAATCATTCTAAAATTTATTATAATCGCAGTGTTAATGTAATGTTAGTGTAATGTAATGTAATGTAATTTTTTAAAGAAAAAAATAGTGCTCACAAAAACTTAAATCTTTAAATAAAAATGTAAAAAAGTTTTCTGCAAAAACAAAGTATTTACACTAAAATAAAATTTTGTTGTTTAATTTCTAAATTTCGTAAAGGACAAAAGTAGGAAAAGTTTTTAGTTATAAAGAATTCATTTAAAGATAATTTTGTTTTGGGCGAAAAGCGATAAACTTTAAATACGAAATAAATTTAATTAATTTCAAACGAATATTCTCAACTATTAAATTTTAAAATTAAATCAAAGTCGTTTGGAGTTGGTTTGATTTAATAAAAAATGTATAAAATTAAACAAAAAATACTTGAAAATCTCTCTCTCTCTCTCTCTCTCTCTCTCTCTCTCTCTCTCTCTCTCATATATACACACACACGGTCGGTATTCACCAAAGAATCTTACAAATTTCATATTTCGTTTCCGGTAAGCTAAATTTGTTCATTTCTCTTGTGGAACAACTGCAATAACTACATAAATTCTAAAATCGAAACCATATAAAAATGTGTTAAGCGCTTTTGGCAGTCAGACTACCTACTTCAGACACCCAAAAAAATAAAAAGTTAAAAGCTGGAAACTGAAACAGTGAAAACAATTCATCAAAAATAAAAGTGAAAAACGTGAACTTCCAAACAGATTCACACGCCGAGGGGACCAAATATAAAAATAGAGTAAAGAAAAAGTCTGCTAGGGTAGACAGAGTCTACCATAGCGCGTTATTTATATATGGTAGAACGATGCAATGAAGAATGTAGTGAAAGGGAAGAAGATTCTGGAAATGAATGTGAGAAACTCAGCTCGGTTGTGAGGAAAGAAGATGTAAGAAGTTGTACAAAGAATGTTAAGCGAGTGGTTGTAACAACAGGTAAAAAGAGAAGAAAGCTGATTAAGTAGTATGTGAAGAAGAAAGTTATAATAGAAATGGATGAGAAAATGTAAAAGGTGAGTCTGGTAAACTGACTGGTAATATTGAAAGATATGTATGGCGATGTGTTAGTGTTAAGATAAGCAAATATGCCAGAGATTTAAACATTTTAGTAAGCTGGTAAGCAGAGTAGATGAAGAGGAAGAGAATGTGAATGCAGTTGGTTTTAATGGCGTATGTAGAAATGTATACCAGGGAGTGGGAGATTTCAGGGTAGAATAAATTGAACGACCATTATGGAAGCTGAAAAAAAAAGAAAAGTTAGCGGGAACTGATAGGTTAGGTAGTGAAATGATTAAATGTAAAGGAAGGAAGGTGACTGAATGGTTGTGGAAAATATATTTCAGGTGAAAGAACTGAACTTAAAAATTATAAAGAAATGAGTCTTAATTATAACTGGAAAAGTATAAGGAAGAATTTTGATGGATAATAATAATGAATCAGGAGGGCCAGCCAAACACTGGCACAGCGCTCAGGATTCGAATCCCCGACCTTAATGTTTTACTTTCGCTTCTAGGAAAACGGTGTTAAGTACTCAACAAAGGACGCTAATAGAGAAGTAGAAAAGATAACGGACCCTTAAATTTGGGTGGGGATGACCAAGGTGATATTAGGAAAGGCAAACGATGTAATGATGATGATGATGATGTTTGCAGTAAGAAATTGTCACATGAGAAAAAGGTGTATATTGCCTATATAGATCTACAGATAGTGTATAATTAAGCGAATGCATCTGCCTTGTGGCAAGTGCTTGGAATGTAAGGTATCACTGGTAAATTGTTAAATGCAAAGCGTATATTTATGGAAGTAGTGCTTCTGTAAGCGTTAATGATGAGTTCAATGGAAGGTACCAGTATTAATGCTGAGGTACAACGGCTGTGTGTTGTCATCATGGCTGTATAGTTAGGGTGCATATACCTGGAGTAATGTAGGAAATGAAAACAAAAATGTTAGAGACAGGAGTAAGTCTGAATTTGGAAAAAAATAAGTGGCGGCTGTCGTGTCTAAAATATATATATCTAATATATATATATATATATATATATATATATATATATATATATATACTAATGATGTGGTGTTTCTGGATAATTGGGATAAATTTCGGGGAGAAGTGACAGGTTTTATTAACGTTTGTGAAAGGAGATTATTGGAAAACACTAAATAATAGTTGATACAGAATGAGTCACTGTCAAGAGTGAGACCACTTGAGATGAATAATTTTAAAAGTATGATTAGTTTAAAACGAATTGACCATATAAAAAATGAGGATGTTCAGGATAAGAAATTGGATGTGAGAATAGAGGAAAGTGTGTTGCGTTGGTATGGTCATGTGGAGAGAATTAACAATGAAAGAATGTAAAGAATGAAAGAAGCGTGTGTGAAAGGAATGCGTAGGTGTGAGAAGTAGAGAAAGACCGCATTAAAGATAGAAGGATCACACACCAACGTGGAGCTGATATAAATGTGGCATAAGAGTTAACGAGAAAAGGAGAGTAATAAAAGCGGTTTGGGAGGTATGTAAAAGGAGACGTTGTTTTCACATGACGCTACCACAAGAGAAGTATACCCCCAACCTTGCATTGCCTGTGATTTTTCAGCTGCTACAAGAAATCAAAGTGGACTCGTAATTTTTGCACCTCTGTTTATACATGATAATGATAAGTTTTATTGGCAGGATATAAATCCCATAACATAGTATAATATTCTTTTAAATACAAAAGATAAATCAAACAATAATACATTTAAAAACAAACAAAATAAAAATTATGACTTAGAGATAAACATGATACGTACTGAAACAAGTAATAATAATTAATAGAAAAAAAATACCCACTGCTAAGACTACAAAAATGATGATAATGATATTTATATATATTTAGGATGTATGATAGGCCTCGGTAGTGTAGTGGTTAGCGTCGCTGACTACGAATCTATCGGCTCCGGGATCGAGACCCGGTGACGGCAGGCGGTGCGCAGCAAAACCCAGCTGTTCATTCTTCCACACAATAAAAAAATTGGGTGGTAGATAAATGGGTACCTTGGGTAGCCTAGTGGTTAAGACGTTGGGCTGTTCATGGGGCGTGGTTCGGATTCCACGTTAAACTGTAGGTCTAAGGTGGAGTGACAAGCTTGACCTTCGTCAGAATGAACAATTTATATACAGATACAGGGGTAGATCTAAATATTGGTATAAGCATAATGTTACAACCCTAAATTGTAATGCCTTGCTCTATATGCGGAAGGATAAATTAATAATAAAGTATAAAGAGAGCATTTTCGAGCAATATTAGTCTTGAGTTTGAATATTATACTGTATATAGAGAAATCTAAATACTTTTGATTTGGCAACGTTGTACGTGGCTTTTGAAATTTAATTTGTTATTCAACTTCATGTCAAGGACTTGACCTTCACTTACTTTTGAAAGAGAAGTGTTTTCACTTATTAGTGGGGTCCGCGCGACTACAGGTTTTTGAGTTACAATCATTTTTTAGTTACAATCATATATGATGATTTTGTCAAATTTATTAAACGCCTACTTGCGCACGTTCATTTGTAGACATGTTCCAATTACCTGTTCATTTTATTTATGAGGGAGTTAATATCATGGTGTGCAGATGTGAGTCTTGTATCGTTCGAATGAATACAGTTTGACCGATAAAAATCATGTACAGTTGCCCGCATATGTAATGTTCCTCGCCTCACAGGAGACTCCGTACATGTGGCAACGCCGGAGTGATAGTCAAGGTACCCCAACTGGGGGAAGGTGTAGGTGGAGGGTGGACAACCTAGTCCAACAACATGATAACACATATATATCTAAAGGACAATTGAAATTTGAATGCGCAATCATTGACATACAGGTAATTATAATGTAATGTCTGTGTTCATAAAGATAAACAATTAATATGATCGTGAACAGCGTTGAACTCCATGTAGTTTACTAGTCTTATACAGTAACTAGCGGAGCGACCCAGTGTTGCCCGGGTGGAAGTTGAACCCTATATATATATATATATATAATATATATATATATATATATATATATATATATATATATATATATATGCCCAGTTAGGTCAACTGAATGCCCTGTTAGGTCAACTGAATGCCCGACTAGATTAATTGAATGTCCGGGTAAGTTAAGTGAATGCCCGGTTAGGTTAATTATACGCCCTTGACGATTGGTTAGGTTAAGTCGTGATATTTTCGTTAAAACTAACGAAAATATCACGACTTAACCTAACCAATGGTCAAGGGCGTACAGTTGACCTAACCGGGCATTCAATAATTTTACCGTAGGTTTTGATATATATAATGACCTCGGAGGCCGACGCCACATAGCCTATATAGTATGTATTATATATATATATATATATATATATATATATATATACACACAGTGTGTGTATATACACACACACACACACACGTCGTGGCTACGTCGTGGCCAATGTCGTAACACCGCTTCCCGGAGATCAGCGAAGTTAAGCGACATTGGGTCTGAGTAGTGGTTGGATGGGAGACCGTCCTTCGCGCCCAGATTATGTAGCGACCCGTGGTTCGGATCCCACGTAAAGCTGTAGGTTCCCTCCGTCATATGACCTTAGATGTTGCGAAGGACGTTAAACAACCCCAATAAAGTAAATTAAAAAAAATATATATATATATATATATATATATTTTTATATATTTTTTTTTTGTATTGGGGCGTTTACCGCCATTTCCCGCTGTACGCTAGCGGATATCATGGCGAAGCAGAATATGAGAAAGAGAAACGGAGACGGGGGAAAGGCACTAGAAGTGGGAGGACCGCGGACGACGGGTGAGAAGTCACCTAAAGCTCAGAGAGGAGGCGAGATTGGGAGAGGAAAAGGAAAAGACGGTCAAGCGAGAAGAGAGGGCTCTCAGCGAGCATAAGACGTAAACGATCGGGGAGGGGGAAATCAGAGAGGAACGGGAAGGCGCGACGACGTACTGACGACAGGGTGGAGCATTCCACAAGGATGTGAAAGACGGTGAGGGGCGACTGGCAGGAGGCGCAACAAGGAGCCTCCTGCCGGGACATAAGATAGCCGTGCGTGAGGCGCGTATGGCCGATGCGAAGCCGCGCAAGGACGACCTCTTTGTGTCGGGAGCGGTGGAAAGAGGACGCCCAATATGACAGGCGGGGGCGGATGGACCAGAGTTTATTTCCGGTGGCATCGTCCCAGGACTGCTGCCATATGCGGTCGTAGAGGGACCGAAAGACCTGCACATAGTCAGAGAAGGGGAGCGGGCGGGGGAGGGGAGGCATCGAGGCGGCGGACCGGGCTGTGCGGTCAGCCGCCTCATTACCGGAAACACCGACATGGGCAGGAACCCAGCAGAAGGTGACCCGGATCCGGTGAACGGTGTGCAGGACATGGTACTCCTGTTGAATAATGCGTACGAGGGGGTCCGGGGAATTATAGCGCTCGAGCGCTTGAAGGGCGCTCAGCGAGTCCGAAAAGATGGTACAGGAAGACCGCGAAAAACCCGATACCAGACGGAGGGCTTCCAGAAGGGCAAAGAGCTCCGCGGAAAAGATGGAGGCCTGAACCGGCAGGGGGATACCCCGGGAGGTAGGTGACAGCGACGGAGAGAAGACGGCGGCCGCGACACCTGCAGGGGAGCGCGAGCCGTCGGTGTAGACGGGAACATCGTCCGAGTGTACGGGAAGATGGGCCAGAAAAGAAGACCGGAGGACGGTAGGAGGAGACTCCTTACGCAGGCCACGGAGCGCCTGGCAGCGGCAGATAGGGGTGGTCAGCCAGGGGGGCGACAGGTCGAAGGAGAACGGCAGAATAGAGGGTGGGGGGATCCCCAGGGACGAAAAGATGTCGGCCAGGGAGGCAGCGAAATGCCACGTGTCAGGCCGGGGTAGCGCCTGGGAGATCGTGGAGAAGAGTAGGGGCCTCGGGAGGCGGCAGATGCGAAGGTAACACTTCGCCATGAGAAGGCCCCGGCGAAGGGGCAGGGGGGGGTGTCCGCAGTCCACCTGAAGACTAGCGACAGGGGACGAGCGGAAGGCACCCGACGCCAGGCGAAGGCCACGGTGGAGAAGAGGATCCAGCATACGGAGTGCCGGAGAGGACGCGGAGCTGTAGACCACACAGCCGTAGTCGATGCGGGATTGCACCAGGGAGGTGTACAGGCGCAGCAGAGTACGCCTGTCCGCCCCCCAGGTCATGTGGGACAGGTGACTCAAAAGTGAGAGGGTGGCGAGATGATTGCCGCAACCGCCTAAGGTGTGGAACCCAACCGAAAAATTCGTCGAGGGTCATACCAGGAATCGAACGGATGGGACGAGGGGAAGAGGAGTGCCGGCAAGGGTAAGGGCGAAGGTATGCGACAGACGGAGGCGCCGAGGACGGAAAAGCATACTGGAAGACTTAGAGGGTGAGAAAGCATAGCCAACCGAGGACGCCCAGCGAACCACCGCGTTGATGGCTAGCTGGAGTCGACGTTCAGCCAAAGACGGGAGGCGGCCAGAGCAATAGATAGCCAGGTCATCGGCATAGAAGGAGCTACGAACGGAAGTAGGCAGGACCGTAGCGACTGTTTCATCACTAGTGAGAAACACAGGACGCTAAGGACACTACCCTGAGGGACACCCTCCTCCAACGGAAAGCGGTCAGAGAGGGTAGAACCGATGCGGACGCGGAAAGAACGGGCGGACAAGAAGTTATAAATAAAGGAGGGGAGAAAGCCTACGAAACCCAGGGAGCGTAAGCAGTCAAAGACCGCGCTCCGCCGAATAGTATCGTAGGCCTTCTGGAGGTCGAAAAAGACGGCGAGTACAAAGTGACGCCGGGAGAAAGCCTCCTGCACGTCGTGGCTAAGGAGGAGGAGGGGGTCGGTGGTAGACCGGAAGCGCCGGAAACCAGCCTGGGTAGCAGGGTATTGGTCACTCGCCTCCAGAGTAAGAGACAGCCGCGAGGCGACCATCGCCTCCATAACCTTGCAGGCGCAGCATGTCAGGGAAATGGGGCGATAGTTCGACGGGAGTGAGGAGTCTTTATCGGGCTTCGGGATGGGGACGACGATGGACTGACGCCACCGGTCCGGGAATGAACCCTCCAACCAAATCCGGTTATAGAGGTCCAGTACAAAGCTGAGAGCAGAGGGGTGGAGGTGCCGTAACAAGTCATAGGGGATATTATCGGGGCGGGTGCGGAGGAGGTGGGGGCGGAGGGCCTCCCGAAGCTCCATCATGCGGAAGAGGTGATATAGGGTCATCCCTATGAGGTGGAAAATCCGGTGGGTCGCGGCGGGAATGGGGGGAATCGAACTGGAGATGGCTGCGAAGTGCGCCGCGAGTGCGTTCGCGACAGCCTCCGGATCGGAGACGAACTCGTCGTCCCCGACCCGAAGCACCGGGGTCGAGGGGGGACACGGGTCCCCTCAAAGCTACGCACCTTGCGCCAAACAGTCGAGGGGGCAGTCGTGGAGGAGATCGGACATGTAACTCCGCCAGGAGGTACGCCGGGCCAGTTTCAGGACCCGACGGGCCACTGCCTTCAGGCGCTGAAACTCGATCTTGTGCTCCAGCTGGCGGGTCCGGTAGAAGCGGCGGCCGGCACGGCGCCGCTCCTGAACGGCATGGGAGCACTCTGGGGTCCACCATGGGACGCTTCTCGGCCTGGGGGAGCCAGAGGTACGGGGGATGCAACTGGCGGCAGCCGAGAGGATCTTACTCTCGAGGAAGGCGAGGGCCTCACTGACGGAGGGAAAGGCAGGAATTGATGGCGAGATCGCCGTGCCCCTCGCGTATGAGGCCCAGTCTGCTCGGGCGAACAGCCAGCGCGGGCGGACAGAGGTGGGGGGGAGGAGACGGGTCGGGGTAAGACACACTGGGAAATGGTCATTGCCGGAAGAATCCGGCAGGACCTCCAGGTGAACTCCGTCACGATTTCGAGGGAAACCAGGGAAAGGTCGATACAGGTGAAACTGTCGTGGGCCGAGTGAAGGCAGGTTGGGGAGCCATCGTTCAGAAAGGTGAACTCGAGCTCGTCCATAAGGGAGAGAAGGGTCCCGGAGAGAAAGGTGGAGCAAACGTCCCCCCAGGCCGGGTCCCGACTGTTGAAGTCCCCGAGAATCAGGAAAGGGCGGGGAAGCTGAAGAATTAGGTCACGGAGAGAATCGGGTGGAGGGCGTACGTTAGGGGAGAGGTAAAGAGAGCAGACCGTGAGCTGGCGCCCCAAGGAAAGGCGCACGGCCACAGCTTGCAGGACTGTACGGAGCGGGAGGGGGCGGAAAGGGACGGAGCGGTGCACGAAGACCGCGGCGCCCCCCTCCCCGCCCCATCGAGAGGCGGGGAAGGGAGCCCGCAGTAACCGGACACTCGAGGGAGGGAACGGGATCCCAGAATCGTCTCCTGAAGGCAGAAACACGCCGGACACCTGGAGGCCAGGAGAGAGGAGAGACTCTCGAGCCTACCAGGAGCCCGCGGATGTTCCACTGCAGGAACGAGGTATAGGGAGGGGTAGGAAAGTCAGCGTAAAGGATGGTTATGGGGTGGGTGGGCCGATCGGGCGGCCCGAGATTAAAGAGGGAATCGGAAAGCCCCGGAGTTCAGCGAGGGACGCCGAACGAGGGCGAAGGCGAGGGTCACCCCGACGAGGGGGCGATGTGGAACCAGACGCCGGCAAGTCCTCCAGAAGAGGAGTCTCCCGGACGTCCGGGGAGAGCGATGCAGAGAAGGGGATGTGAGAGGTATCCAGAATGCCCCTCCCTTCACCGGAGGTGCGGGGGAGGCAGGACTACGAGGGGGAGTGGAAAATAATACCTCACCCAGAGGCATTGGCAGGTCGAGGAGAGAGATGGGGCGGGTCAAGCGCGGGGGCGTGCACGTCCCACCCACCCCGACCAGGCGGGCGAGTTCCCCCTCCAGTGGGTCCATCGACCGGGCCGGAGAGGGGTGTATCTCAGCCCCCACCACGAGGGCCGCTGGGACCCCAGGGGGGAGCGTGCATAACGGTTGCGCAGTGGGGATGGTGAGGATACCGGGTGGTAGGGCGAAGGGGGCGTTTGTGTTTGGGAGAGGAAGGTGATGCGAGGCTTATGGCTTCGAACCTTTCGGGGTCACCACTGGCGCGGCGCTTGCGGCCCCTACCCCTCCGTCGTGCGGCCCGCATGGGTGACGGCGGGTCACGATCCGGAATGGGGTTGGCCGAACGCGCCTTTGGAGAGGGCGTAGAAGGGGCAGGGGGGGTTGCCGACGAAGCATCGGCGTTCGCGGGGGGAGCACGTGGGGACGCGCTGGTAGTACGGGGAGCCGCGGTAGGAGTCCGCTGGGCGGCAGAGGATGGACTGGGAGTAGCGGACACGGTGGGTGGAGGCGCGTTGGGAACCGCCGGTGAGGACGGGGTCCGGGAACGGAGAACCTCGGCGTACGAGGCACCACGCCGGGCCTCGCAGCCACGCAACCGGTCCCGCGCCTCCCGAGCGCTGAGAAACTCTGATGAACAGAGGGCCCGAACCTCCCTTTCAAAGAGGAAGGACGGGCAAGAGCGGGATGAAGCAGGGTGTGGTCCATGGCAGTTGGTGCAGGAAGGCGGAGCAGTACAGGGCAAGGGGTGGGGAGGGCCGCCGCAACGGACACACAACGGGGCCGGCTGACGGCAGGAGCTGCTCACGTGGCCAAACCTATTGCACTGAAAACAGCGCGTAGGATCTGGCACGTATGGTCGTACTGAGAATTCGCACGCTCGTCTCTCACCAAAGCCCCAGAATACCGAAACGGGGGCACCAGTGAGTCGAAAGTGAGGAGCAGGCGAGGAGAAGGGGCGGTTGGGGATCGCGATCTGTCGGGAAAGCGGTACACCCTCACAACACCCTGGGAGGCGAGGTCAATCTGGAGGTCTTCCACCGGGATGGCTAGAAGACGAGCAGCGTAAATTGTGCCCTGGCACTGATTGAGGCGGGGGTGGGGGGACACCGTAATCCCGCAGCCCAGGACATTGGGGATAGTGAGCAGAGAGGAGGTTTCGACAGAGGAACGCGACCTTATCAGAATGGAGCCATCCCTCTGAGGCCGAAGGTCAAAACGAGCCGTCCCCGTCACCCCATGGATCGCTCGAAAGAGGCGTTCATGGTTAGTGGGGAGGGGCTTGGAGGAGGAGGGGCGGAGGACGAGGAACTTGTCCACCGTCCTAAGGCCGAGCGAAGACGTCGGGCCAAACACCACCGGTACTTCGAGGGGACGGGGAGACGAGAAAGGCGGACGGCGACGTCGGGTCCCACGTCCCCCAGGGGCCGAGGGGGCCGGGGGCGATGAGGCCCGACCGGAGTGGGAGGCGACCGGGGCCGCGGGCTTCCCACCTGAGGGCGAAAAGGCAGGTGGGTCCCTATCGGGACGTGGAATATGGGGGGATCCAGGGGTCGGGGGGTCCACTGCAGGTCCATCCGCCACTGGCGGGGGTCGGGCAGCGGCGCCACGAGCCTGGGGAAGAGAGGGAGAAGAGGTGTCGGCAAGAAGAGCAGACGGGGTGGGCGAGGGCTGCCGACTGCCCTTACTAGACCCAAGGTCCAAAGAGGTAGTCAGAGGGAGGTCAGATGCACAAGCCGGATCGTCAACGAGGTCCATTAGATTTGTAAGTGTTTCCATAAAAAAAATTTTATTGTTGTTTCGCGCCCGGGGCCGCGGGGAACCGATTACCCGGGGCCCAAGGGGACCAAGCGCACGCCGGCGGGGGATGGGTGCCTCGTCCCATGTAGGTACCCCCGTTTCAAAAGGGGCCCTTGTAGCGTCGAAAGTTCACCCCCGCCGGCAGCAAAGACCAAGGCCCCCCAGGGTCCCAGGCCTGGGCACCCTACCAGCCAACTTAGTCCGGCCCCAGCCATGGGAGCGAGACCCCCAGCGACCAGCCCCGGCAGCCCACGGGGCGCGCGAAGACAGAGAACAGAGAAAGCAGAAAAACAGAGGGGGCAAGGAAGAGGGTAAAGAGGGGAAGACAGGAAAGAGGGGGCTGTAGGATAGCAGGGTATGCTAAAAGTCCACTTCGCAACTGGGCGGGGGACCCGGCAGGGCCCCCAGCCACGGCTGACCCCCCTCGCCACATGGAGGCAGGAGCCCGCGGGCGATCCACCCCAGAAAGACCGCCCGCGGGGAGGGGGATATATATATATATATATATATATATATACACACACACACGACCTCGGAGGCTGACGCCACATAGGCTTTGTTCCCCGGCCTCAGTTATTCCTATCCCACAAGTCTCATCCAAATCTGGGCAGTGGTTTGGCCGGCCATAAGAAATAAAGAAAAAGTTCGCAGGCAGGCAGTTCGACCGTCACAAATATTAGTATAGATACAGTAAAGTTCCATTATGATTACTGCAAGTCTATATGAACAGCTACCACAATACAACTTTTTATATGCTAGTGAATTTGAACCTAAAATGACATTACATAACCAATTACAATTACATTACAATAGTTTATGATATTTAGAGATTAGCTAGTCCAGAAAATGTAAATTTATGGACAACTTAAATCATTATGCTTTGCCATTTTTGTGAATGTAAAATATTTTTATATAATTTTACTTTGAAATGAGTATAACTTATCATAGTGTATTTTGGTGTTCAATTTTCTGTAAATATAGATTTTGTTTTGTAATAAAAATTTAAAAATTTCAAATAATCAATAAGAGAATCAACTAAATTTGGCCGATGCCAACACCCAAAAAATGGCCGATTCTGCAAATGCCGATGAATCAGTACATCACTAGTTTTTATTGATTTTGCTAATTTTGAGAGCCAGGTTTTTTACTGGTAAATATACTATTCAATTTGATGTAATAACATGTTTTATAGATTTAATGAATCACGCATGTTGTTTGTACCCTCATGTAATCGCAAGTTTCTTTAAAAATGTAATCTTATTTTTAAATTTGGTTGAAATCCACTAGTATATAAAAAGATGTATTGTGGTAGCTATTCATGTAGACTTGCAGTAATCATAATGGAACCTTATTACTGTATAAGACTAGTAAATTACATGGAGTTCAACGCTGTTCGTGATCATATTAATTGTTTATCTTTAAGAACACTGACATTACATTATAATTACATTATAATTACTGCGCATTCAATTGCCCTTTAGATATATTAGTCCGTGGGCCAAAAGGGTTCATCGGTACCACTCGAGGGAACTAAACGTCCGTCATACCAATGATGAAGGATGCTAAGTAGATGATAATAATGCTTGCTAGACATTTCAAAAGAGTAGCTTTATTGTTTTATCAACATTTTAAGTTTGCGCCCAATATTAAAATTTTTAGTTCCATAAATTGAATATCAATAGTTAAAATAGTTGTTTTTCCTTATGTTGAAGGTATTTTCTTTCTTAAACAATGTCAACAACGACAAAAAATTTTCATTAAAATTTCAAGTCTCTAGTGGCCAATTTGAATAAAAAATGGATAAAAAATTTGGGTTTCTAAAATTATTAAAATACTTAAGATAAAGTCAACATAATAAGATGGTTTAATATATGAATTATAAAGTGCAACTTAATATAGAATAGGAGATTAAAAAAGTTTATAATATTTAGAGATTAACTAGTTAGAGAAAATGTAAATTTATGGGCAGCTTAACTCATTAAGCTTTGCCTCTTTCATGAATGTGAAATATTTTTATATAATTACATTTTGAAATGAGTAAATTGTCATAAATAGTGTTTTTTTGTCGGTTCAGTTTTCTATAAATATAGATTTTGTTTTGTAATAAAAAATTTAAAAGAATCGGTGAGAGAATCGGCTAAATTTGGCTGATGCCGATGCCGATTAATCGGTACACCACTAGTTCTAATAGCATGTTGAGAGCGTCTTCTGTGATGTGACGTTCTTCTCAAATCCAAATTGTTTTAGTAAGGATTGTCGTATTTGATTAAAAACTTGATTAGACATTTGTATACAATTTTTTTCTTATACAATTTTTTAAGTATAATAATCGCGCTGATATAAGATGGAAAGACAAAGACAATAAAGTGGGAAACTTGAAACTTGTGGGGTCCGAAACCGCGTTCCGTGGTTTTGGAGTCAGCGCGGAATCAACCACTCTCTTCGGATATGCCTATGAATAAAGATCATTTACAATAAATAATTTCTTTCGCAAATATCCGAGTTTAATACTTGGATACGATTTCAACTTTCCTGTAACATGAGAATGCATTTCAAATAGTTCATTATTTCTCGTTATATTTTAAATTTTTAGATCCAAGTCCACCAAAGTCCATCATATAATTCAGTCAAAAGTTTTAAATGATTTTAGAAATTCACTAATCAAACAAATCAACTTAAAAGTCGAAATGATAAGCCATTTTCTATGGAAAGGGTCTAAAGCAGTGGTATTTAACCTTTCTCGCAGTTACCCCCTTGAACTAGCCAACAAAACCATAATCCCTCCCCCGCCCCCCCAATTCTCCCCTTTTTAAATGGCAAATATGAGAAAAGGAAAATTAGGAAAGAATAACAATTTTAGTGGAACCATAACAACTTTTTTTGGATTGACGCCAGCTCGTTACCCCCCGAAAAAGGCCGAATTACCCCCTGGAGGGTAATTACTCCCAGATTAAATACCACTGGTCTAAAATTTGTAGTTGGTTCGATGGCTCTGAGATGCGAAGCCATCATCCTTGCTTTAGGAAATCACACCAAATACTGAATACTAGTCTGTCTTCCTTAATTATTAGTAATTATTTGTAGTGGAAAGTTATGTATTAAACTTAAAATTTAGTGATCTTTATTTGTTTGCCTTTTTATCCATAACTGAACGTGGATTCAAAACTATGATCGGTAATATAGGATGAAAAGTATGGATTTATGTGCATAGTTCCGGAAAAAAGTTCGCCAAGAAACAAAATTTCTAAACACTAAAATTTACTAATTATTACTGATTAGTGATTTTATTTTATTTTTACGAATTTTATGTTTATTGGTGGACTCCGAAATTATTTAATTTTTGTAATTTCAGGATTTGAGGCTTTGCTTTTGGAGTACGAGAGGCACCTGATACAGAAAGTTTTTAATCTTCAACTGGCCTTGAGCACTCTGAACGTGTTCTTCAGTAGTGTGCAAGCAAAAAAAAAAAGATCAGGATCGAAAGGGAGTTTTATAGAGTACTTATACCGATACCATTTTATTTTATAGATAATTTTCATTTGGGATCACATTCTAAGTAAAAATATTAGATCCCAAATAAAAATTATCTATAAAATAAAATGGCGTCGGTATAAGTACTCTATAAAACTCCCTTTTCCCATCATAGTTGTCCCCAATATCAAATAAATCACAATTGTCTTATATAAAGCACTTTATCAGAAATCGATAGACGAACATCGTTTAAATAGACTAAAACCAATTTGGAAATGGTTTTACAGCCTTTCCAACTTAAATTTACTCGATCCCTTCCATCTTTACGCTACGCCTCTCCTCAACAAACCCTCCATATTTTAGATATCTCTATTAAGGTATGATATATGAATCCTACAGTATGTATATATACACACTATGCAGTATATAAACCTAATTAATTTTACCCTTGCTTTCTTTAGTTTCCGCCATCTTGATAAACACAATTAATACAGTATTAACAAAAAATGTTCTTAATTAATTAGATAGAAATCATAATCTGAATTAAATTACAGTAATTGCGGCGACTTTCGATCCTGATTTTTTTTTTTTTACACTACTGAAGAACACGTTCAGAGTGCTCAAGGCCAGTTGAAGATTAAAAACTTTCTGTATCAGGTGCCTCTCACTAGGTCTGGAACGGGGGAAGGGAGACCTTCTGAGCGTTTTTTAAACAAAGTTAAAGTAGCGATATATTTATATATTTTCTGCTTCAATGTTTTATACCTTTTTTTCAAACATTCATTTTGCATTATAATAAGTTTATTAAGAGCAGCGTTTAAAAATAAATATGAAAACGTTTAATCATTACGGAACACTTTTCTTTGATGCATAATTTACTTCAATTCAGGATTTAATATTCTTTGCTTGAACACACTTACACTTCTATATATGTTACGCTTAATGTGAAAAATTGCCTAATGTTGACATCAGGCAAGATTTTGTCTAATGTCTACATTAGGAATTTGCCTTGCCTACTGTTGAAAATAATGGTGATAATGTCAATATTAAGCACAATTGTGTATAATGTTGACATTAGATTCCTAACTTTTGGCTAATGTTGAAATGTTGCGTAATAATGAAAATACTTGGCAATTCTAACTTAAAAGTAGAAATAAAATTTAGTCTTTCAGCCAAAAGTATATTTAAGAGTTTTTGCATGATTTTCCAGGATGGTAGCGTGAATTACATGACAGTTTTTTCTGAGGCAGCTGCACCTAACCTCACCTAACCTTATAGTGATAAATATAAGGTTGAAATAACATATATAAATAAATGTCAAGCATGCAGCACAGGCATTCGAACCTCTGTCAACATCTATAAAAACTTCCTTGCTCAGTATTGAAAATCTGCTTAACGTTGATATTAGGTAACAAAATTGCTTAATATCAACAATCGGAAATTTGGTCTGCATAATGTTAACATTAGATGGTTGGCTTGCCTAATGTTAACATGAAGCAATTTTTTACATTAAGCGTAACATACATACATACATATATATATATATATATATATATATATATATATATATATAATATAAGTGTGTTACAAGGAAGGAGGAGAAGTACCTCAAAAGGCCTTGCGGCCCATACTGAGGAGGTACCAATGGCAACGGGTGCCAGGGAAAAATTCATACACCCTCATATAGGGTGCAAGATTCGGTCTAACCTTTTCTTGAACTGATCCACAGAGGAACTGTTCACAACTTCTGAAGGTAGCTTGTTCCACGTGTCACAGATCTTATAGGTAAAGTAATTCCCACACACACTAGTGCTAAACCGTTTCAAATCCAACTTCTAACCATTGTTGCGAGTTGAGTTATCATTTAAACTAAACATGCTTCTAAAATCGATATCGTTGAACCCGTGTAAGAGCTTGAAAACCTCGATGAGTTGACCACGCAGCCTCCGCGTTTCCAGTGAAAACAAATTCAGGGCGCGTAAGCGTCGATTGTAGCCCATATGCTTAGCGGAAGGGATTAACTTTGTGGCCCTCGCCTGCACTCGCCCCAGCCTGTCAATATCTTTCCTGAGGGTGGGCGACCAGACCTGCACAGCATACTCCAGGTGCGGCCGAACCAGGGAATTGTACAAAGAGAGCACAATCTCCGTGTCCCGAAATCGAAATTGCCTCCTGATATAACCCAACAGTTTCTGAGCTTTCTTTTCCACCTCTACGCACTGTTTGGTAAACTTAAGGTCGCTGCTAATTAGCACACCCAAGTCCTTTTCCAAATCAGTGGCGTCGATATTACTCCCAAACATGGACCTTGCATTTACCCAAGTTAAACGGCATTTGCCATTTTTCGGACCACTCTCCTATCTTATGTAGGTCCGCACGCAGTTATTCGATCGCTTTGGGCGTCCCAACATTGGCCCCAAGCCTGGTGTTGTCAGCGAATTTGGCGATCCTACTGACGATGCCAGCGTCGATATCATTTATGTAAATTATAAACAACCGTGGCCCCAAAATGGAACCCTGAGGAACCCCGCTAGTGACCGAGGCCCAACCCGAGGTAGCTCCTTTAATTACAACCCTCTGCCGCCTATCCTTCAGCCAGTTTCCAATCCAGCTACCTACTTCCCCACCGATACCCAGCGCGCGGACTTTGGCCATTAGCCGGCGGTGAGGTACCTTATTGTGGAAAATTCAGCAGCCTAAAAAGTATCTTAACGGCTACCCGCGTCCGCTCTTACCTCAGATTCGACAAGGTACTGTTTAAATTAAACCTTAAACTTAGGGTTTTCACAACTTGGACGCTATTAATAAAATAATGATGGCAAATATGTTTAATAGATTTAATTTTAAGCCAATACTCTTGACTTGCTCGCCTTTATAGAGTTAAATTGGTATAATGATATATTTATACCTTAAGTGATTAAATATATACAGAAAAGATATGCACAGCCTAATCCTAACCTTAACCCTAACTTAATCTTATCCTTAGATTTTAAATCGTAACCACACTTAATATTAGAATAAAGGGGAGTACATACATTGTATCATATGTACTAAACTATATTTCATAGAATTCTATTATATCTACCATGTGGTAAGATATAATTCGCTGTAAAATTTGGCACAATATGCACTGGATAAAATGTTTAATTATATTTACTTACAATTAAATAACTCTTAAGGCAAGCTTAAACTCTTGATTCGATAGATTTAAATTAATTGGTTAGATATAGTAAAAACAAGCCACGCGTTAAATAACTAAGTAAATAATTAGAAATAAATTTGTGTAATTTAGATTGAAGTTGGGTAGATTTATAGGGTGTCCATAAATGATTACCCTGATTAAAGCATGCTATGACTTTTAAATAAACACTCGTATTCAAACACAGTTTTAATCATAAGTAGATAAACATACAAAGTTTTGATACATAGTTAATGAACTTAATAAGCTTCCACATGTGCACCCCTAGTGGCACGTAAAATGTCTAAACGGTGTTCGACGCCACACATTTTCCAACATTTGTGGGTTCATTGTTGCAATTGCATCGGTAATGCGTTCTCGCAATGTCCTGATACCTGGAACAACTGCTGCATAAAGCAAATCTTTAACATGACCCCGGAGAAAGAAATCCAGCGGGGTAATGTCTGGTGATCTTGGGGGCCATGGGATTGGCCCGTCCATGCCAATCCATCGATTTGGAAATGTTGCGTCGAGAGTTTCACGAACAACATGCGCCCAATGAGGGGGTGCCCCATCTTGCTGCTTGTGCACCGTAGACTTCGGTATCTTTAGTTGGCATGAAGTTTGTCTCACCGATTTCCTCGGTGACCGTGTGAAAGCAGTTTGAATGTTTTCCACCGTCCCATCGGAAACTGATGGTCTACCACTGCTCTTTCCCTTTTCCACGTTTCCAGTTTCCAAGAACTTTTTCATCCTCGACTTAATTAACTTCACATCAGGTGGATTCTTTCCATACTTTGTTCTGAACCTTCGCTGAACACTGACAGGAGATTTTGTTTCTGCAAGCCACACAACACATTGTGCCTTCTCTGTCACAGACGCCATCTTAACTGAACAGCTACTACAGCGCTCCTAGCGGCGAATGCGATAGACGAAACACACCAGCACAGAAACTCTACGCGTGTACGAGATCACCTGTAAAAAGAAAACGGATGTAAGATTCGTCATTAAAACATGAGAGCATACTGTTTTCAGGGTAAACATTTATGGACACCTGTATATTTAGAATTAATGGTGCTTTCCTGTTAACGGGAATACCCAACCGCCAGCCACCAAACTGTTTGTTATGTATTTTTGCTCTCGTCATTTTCGTTTAAACTAACGAAAATATCACAACTTAACCTAACCAATCATCAAGGGCGTACAGTTGACCTAACCGGGCATTGAATTAACCTAACAGGTTAATATAACGGAAATGCCCGGTTAGGTCAACTGAATGCCCAGTTAGGTTAATTGAATGCCCAGTTAGGTTAATTGAATGCCCGGTTAGGTCAACTGTACGCCTTTGATAATTGGTTAGGTTAAGTTGTGATATTTTCGTTAGTTTAAACGAAAGTGACGAGAGCAAAAATACATCATAAACAGTTTGGTAGTCCCGATAATACGTAAGTACCGAATTTATTAATCATTTAAATGAAATTAGTTAATATGTAAGCGATAATCAGTTAGTAGGGGGCCAAAATGTCTTTGTCATCTAAAATCGCAGAAAAAACGTCGCTGCTTTCGGTACGTTGTCGCCACATGAATTCCGCAAGATACGAGTCTAGATGATGGCCGGTGGTTGGGTATTCCCATTAACAGGAAAGCACCAAATTAATTAATAAATTAGTTTTCTGTAATACTTTAAAATATAAAAAGCGCAAAGAAAAACGATAAAAAAGGAATGATTGTTATGCTATTGTCGTGGTTAATTGGTCAGGCAAAATGAAAGGACCCACCTTTCTTAACAGGTTTCAAAATTTTGGATACTAAGCTTGGATGGTACTTACAGAAAAATGCTATAGATCTTGTTCCAAGATAAGTCTTGGATAAATAATAGTCAAAATTAAATATATTGACCAGATTAGATTAATACCAGAATGTGCTTACCTTAGACACAAAGCCAACAAATAATTAAAGTATTGATTACTTACAGTCCTCAATGATTTGATCCTAAGAAACTAGCCTAACCTAACAATTCAATAACTCCTAAACTGAATTATCATACGAGAAAAATAATTGAGATAAAGCACAAAAATGACACTAGATTTCAGATTTTTAGACTTACTGTAATTAAACTGCTAAAGCTTTAAATCAAAGCTAAAAGCAAATAAATTTCCTAACTGAACCTTTTGAATCAGGGCAAAACTGGAGACTTCCTCACAAAGCAAAGGGTGAGTATAGACTCCTAAGAACCTAACCTAACCTACGACTTCCGCTTCTAGAATCTTCGAGAAGCTTCTAGAGGCTTCGTAGTTGGTTTATACAATTTCGGAAGAAAACGAAACAGTATATATACATATATTATCAATTACTTAATATTATGGATTTATACTCTTTTAGTAGAATACATAATTATTATGATCAAATATGAATTAATTATTTATTTTCGTTGATTTTGGTTGGTTTGTGGTTATGTTTTAATAGGTTTTAATTGGTTTTTAATATATTTTGATAACTGTTATGCCGTTGAGGGTATATTTTAAGAATTTTTGAACCTACTGTCTAAATATTTTAGACACTTATCAAAGGCTTTCTGAAAGTCGAGATAAATTATATCAATCGCCCTACTCTTATCATACTCACTCCACATGACGTGGAAAAACTCGAGCAGGTTGGTGAGACACGACTTATGTCGTCTAAACCCATGTTGGGAGTCCCCAAGCAGCTTGTAGGAATCCAAATGGTGAACGATCCTATCCGCTATTATCCCCTCTAATAATTTACCCACATCCGAAGTGAGACTAATGGGACGATAGTTCCCTGGACTTTCGTGATCCCCTTTCTTAAAGATAGGGGTCACGTTGGCTTCCCTCCAGTCACCAGGCACCTGACCCGTCTCCAACGATTTGTTGAAGACTGTAGCCAGGTGGGGAGCCACCTGGTCGCGCACTTCCCGCAAGACTCTGTGGAGGAGAGAGAGAGAGAGAGAGAGAGAGAGAGAGAGAGAGAGAGAGAGTTACAAGGAGTTACAAGGAAAAGAAGTACCTCAAAAGTCCTTGCGGCCCATACCGAGGAGGTACCAATGGCAACGGGTGCCAGGGAAAATTTTGTAAAAGTTTATTTTTCTTTCAACTATCCTAGCAGTAGTAGAAAACTGGATAGAAAAGTAGAAGGCTCTCCCCCCACCCTCCGCTCCCTCCCTGCCAGAGGCAGGTAGGGAAAAAGGTTGAAGAAAATACCTTGACCCTGGAAAAGTAGCCAAGGAAATTTTACAGGAAAGTGGAGAATATATAAATAGCTCTATATTTAGTTTGCTCACATGAGAGTATTCAGTACTTTGTCTAGCCTATTTTTAAACACATTTACACTTTGACTGGAAACAACCTCTGAGGGAAGTTGGTTCCAGATATTAACTATTTTATAGGAAAAGAAATTTCCGCAGACAGACTGAGGTCCTAAATGTCTTTACACACTCAAATAGTGTGCAAGATTTCGTCTACCCTTTTCTTGAACTGATCCACAGAGGAACTGTTCACAACTTCCGAAGGTAACCTGTTCCATGTGTCACAGATCTTATACGTAAAGTAATTCCCACACACACTAGTCCTAAACCGTTTCAAATCCAACTTCCAACCATTGTTGCGAGTTGGGTTATCATTTAAACTAAACATACTTCTAAAATCGACATCGTTGAACCCGCGTAAGAGCTTGAAAACCTCGATCAGTTGACCGCGCAGCCTCCGAGCTTCAAGCGAAAACAAGTTCAGGGCGCGTAACCGTCGATTGTAGCCCATATGCCTAACGGAAGGGATTAACTTTGTGGCCCTCGCCTGCACTCGCTCCAGCCTCTGAATATCTTTCCTGAGGGTGGGCGACCAGAACTGCACAGCATACTCCAGGTGCGGCCGAACAAGGGAATTGTACAGTGAGAGCACAATCTCCTTGTTCCGAAACTGAAATTGCCTCCTGATATAACCCAATAGTTTCTGGGCTTTCTTTTCCACCTCTACACACTGTTTCGTAAACTTAAGGTCGCTGCTAATTAGCACACCCAAGTCCTTTTCTAAATCAGTCACCTCGATATTACTACCCAACATCGAGTAGTCCGACTTGGGATTGGCGTAGCCAATGTGCATCACTTTGCATTTACCCAAGTTAAACGGCATTTGCCATTTTTCGGACCACTCTCCTATCCTACCTAGGTCCGCACGCAGTTCCTCGATCGCTTCGGGCGTCCCAACATTGGCCCCAAGCTTGGTGTCATCAGCGAATTTGGCGATCCGACTGACTGAGAGAGAGAGAGAGAGAGAGAGAGAGAGAGAGAGAGAGAGAGAGAGAGTTTATTTTTTTCCGAGTTGTAATGGCACTGATTAATTATATTTATAAATAGATAAATAAATAAAATAACAGAAAAGGTAGGGATAGAATGAGATAAACGCAGGAATCCTATGCCTCAGGTTGTGAATATAGAAGAGATCTCGCAATATTGTTTATTAATGCAACCACTAATTAATGGGAGAGGGGGTTATGCAACAAGGGGGTGGAGGTTAGCCCCACAAGTTATATAAAGGGGGGTGATGGGGTTTTGGGGGGAGAGGGAGAATGACCGCCCCCAAAGGGGTAACCCAACGTGCCCTCACCGTAAGCGAGTTTGCGAAGCACAAGCCCCGCCCGTAGGGCAGGGAGCCGAAGGCTCTGCTCGTTGTTTCATTAAAAACAGTTAATAAGATCTGCCCATTTATTGACTGCACCTCGTACGAAGTGCAGTCAATAAATATGGTAATTCAAAATGCGACTTTTACGATACTTTTGGAATGCTGCGATTTATTCTATTTCGGATGTAAACTTGATATTAGGGTGTTGGAAATGTAAGTAGTTTAAAAGAAATTAGAGACTTGATTTGAGTTTGAGATTTGTAAGAAAGTATCCTCTACATACGATTTAATATTGGAAGGTCAATTCCGCAGCCAAGAAATCCTTATCCAAGAAATATGTTAGCAAAGACTGTGCCAATGGGCGATCCCGCGGATACACCATCGATCTGTTGATGCATTTCTGAATTATAAAGAAAATGCGAATAATACGCCATTAGTTCTAATGCTTCAAGCCTGATGAAGGAAGAGAAAATTGGTTGAATTTATTTCTTTAATTAATAGAGATATTTGGAAATAAATAGTGATTCCACATCAAATAAGTACAGAAAATAATTATTACTTTTATTAACAAGTCTTTGAGTAAACTAATGAGTGAAAAGGAATTTTGGAAAGATTATGGATTTAATATAATGTAATTAAACAAAGGGGAAACTTTGTCAGTTTAAAGGCGGGGAAGTATAATCAGTACAGTTTGAGTGAAGACCCGTTTTGTGTCATTAGAGAAATCTATGTAAATCATATATTTCTTTAAGTAATTTTAAGATTTCATTATCGTCTAACTCAGAATCTAACCTAAGAATTTGAGAACCCCCTGTATATATTTTTTTTTATATTTTGGTAGCCACAGATATTTCAAAATGATTCGCTAACCTAAGAAAGATCGGAGAGGGGAAATGCTTCTTTCTAATGTGTGTTATTTTTCACTGTCCTGTTAGAAATATCCACATCAAAGTTTAGTGATGTTCAAATCATGCACGACTTCATCGATATGATGATGTAGTGATCTCTTTAATATATCGACCCTCATGCTAAAGAAACACTGTCGTACAACATCGCGGACAACAATTGAATGATTCCTGTGAAAATATTTCGAGGTACCTTTGACCAACATGCTTGTCCCTATAACATAACGGGGATCACTGATCATTTCCAGTTAATAGCAATATATATATATACATATATATACACCTTTCAACCTTTCAAATGTTCCGTACGATTTATTCCTCACTAGTACAGTTTCCGCCGTTTCGCTGACGGTTAGACAGGCTAAACTACAAAAAAAGAACCCAGCCGTGAAAATTTTGAGCTTCACATTGTGTCAACATTTCTGAATCTGGTATCTCCCAAAACCTCCTCACCCCCATTCATACAACTTGGGGCTAACCCCCTCCCCCATTACCCCCCTCCCCATTACCCCACCCATCCCCCATAACCCCCACCCCCACCCTTCCCCCATTGCTAAACTACAGAAAAGAACACAGTCATGAAAATCTTGAGCTTCACATTCCGCCCGTAATACAATTTCTGAATTTTTTTTACAATTTCTGAATTTTTTTCTCACAATTTTTTCTCACAATTTCTGAAAGTGTGACGGACAGACGGACAGACGGACAGACGGACAGCCGGACAGCTCTCTTATTATAATATAGATTTCACGAAGGTCAAGCTTGTCGCCCCCTCCTCTCTGTTCTGAATCAAACGATAATATATATATATATATATATATATGTGTGTGTGTGCGTGTGCGTGTGTGTGTGTGTGTGTGTGTGTGTGTTTAATTTTTTGCACAGAACGAAAGAACATACTTAACTGTACAACAAATAAAAAAGCCGATAAGTAGAAAAAGAAAAGAGTTGTGGGTTTGAGCGACGAACGAACCTTATTCTAAACCGCAGATAAGACTCACATTGCCGTTCGCTCCTTTCCTTAAAGAGCACCTCGGGAGGCTTGCAGAAAAGGAAGGCAACAAACAAGTTACCTTTAATGAATGTTTTTCGACTTCACGGCTTATTAGACATTAACTTTTATGGTCTTTGTTTTGCTTTTTTAATTTGCTGCGACGCCACAAATTATTTTATTCCGCGTTTGCCACGATTTTACGTCTTATGAAGAGGCAGTGAAAGATCAAATTTCTTTACTACGCAGTTGCGTAACTATAATGATGAAGGCTCTGAGTCCTTTCGCCGATGAGACAGATTCTCGAGACGACGAGAAATTTTTCTTGAATGCAAAATTTCTCGACCAAAAAGATAACACAGAAATCGGAACTTAAAATGATCTAATCTAACTTAATTTAACCCAATTTCACCTAATTTAACTTTACTTAAATTAGTCTAACCTAACGTACCCCACCCTAACTTAACTTTAACCTAACCCAACTAGACTGAACCTACATTTTCAGTGAAAATCGAATGAAACATTTCAACTACAGAATTTTGAGAAAATCTATAGTCTAGTTTTTGTTTTTCTTTTTCACTTTCATGGAGAATACGCATGATTATCATTTATGATTCCATATAGTAATGTATGTATGTATTATAATGGTATTATATGGGTATTAGGATATGTATGGAAGTTACTCAGATTCTAATCCGATAGTTTTTAAACCTCGTTTTCGATATTTGTGAACGAAAGTAAGAAATGTTTAACAACTATTTAATTTTGGATTTAAATTATTAATATTTTAATCCTTTTACAAATGACTAAATCTAGTATGGAAGTACTACAAAGTAACTTAATTTAATGAGTTTTATATGACTTAAGATCATGCTGAAAATCAGATGTCTAAAATCACATATTTATGAAAAAAAATTAGTAACATAGTGTATCCCAAAAATCACGAAGGGTTATCTTAATCTTTTCAAATCTGAGTAGAACGAGAGTTGTTTAAAAGTATAGTTGTTGAGGTTTTCTTGTAATAACAAGAGCTGTTAAGTTCTTATAATGGCTCATGAACTGTCAGCTGTTCAAAGATGTAAAGTTGCGGTTTGGAAACAGGTGTACAGGTCCCCTACTTTTGTTCAAAAACAGTATCAGTAATATTTCCAATGAAGAGATGCTCCTATACGCCAGATTATCTTGAACATCCATAAAAATTTGGTTGAAACAGACACTGTCAATAGTAAAATTCGCAGTGGTCAATCACGATCATCGCACGCAGAAGGTAGCAGCAGGGCTGGATATTAGGAAGTCTGCCATACAGAGGATGTTAAGAAGAAATATCAGAGCTTACCCTTATAAGCTACAAGACGCTCAAGTTTTGCATCCTGAAGCTTACGATCTTGGCATGAAAATGCGTGAGCACCCTTCAGATCATTTTCCCAATAACTCTTTACTTCTAGATAACATGATTCAGCGACGTGTTGGAAACAAATGTGTTTCAAATGTTTGAAAATGTTTCCCCTACGAATGTTTCCCCTACGAATTGAGAATGCAAATTATATTTTGCTTGATGGAAAAACTCCCATTAATGGTGATTCAAATGGCATGATTCTATTTTATTATTCTGTGCATTAAATTATGCACAATAAAACGTAAACATGTCTAGGGACTTTTGAAACACACTATATTACCGAGGTTAAACTATCCGTAAATTTACAAAATTTATAAATGTTTGGTAGTAATGTAAGATCCAAAATAATCATAACGCTATATATACAGGGCGTCCCAAAAAAATGTATACACACTTTAAATAATTATAAAGGCAGTGTTTATTAAAATACATTTCATTTTCAAAATGTAATAGAATCTACAGACATTATTTAATTGTTTTGTCAACGCCTGTTTTCAAACTGACGTCCGTTCTGGTCCAGGCACTGCTGATAACGCGAAGCAATGGAATCGCAAACATCACGAAACATTTCGTTTGGTATTTGTGTGCATTCTCGTTCAATGGCTGCTCTCAATTCAGCGACTGTTGCAGGTTTTATAGCGTAGACTTTGTCTTTTAAGTATCCCCATAAAAAAAAGTCTAGTGGTGTGAGGTCTGGTGAACGCGGAGGGTATTCTACGAAACCCCTTCGTCCAATCCACATCCACATCGTGCCAAGTACCACTCGCAATACTCCACTCTTCGGTCCGGATCATCTTCATTAATAGCATGGACTAATCTTGGAATGTAACTTTTCCATTGACAGCGCTTCAAAATGCGTTGGACAGACGATTCTGAAATTCCTACCTCACGACTCGCTTGCCGCACAGATTTTCTTGGACTTTGGTGATACGTTTCCAGTACTCTCTCTTGCTTTGTGGGGCTTGTCGATGTCCGTGGTCTTCCGGAACGCTTCTTGTGGACATTCTGAACAGTTCCATCGGCTTCAAACTTATCTCTAATTCGAGTGATGGTAAGTCGCGTTGGTGGATCTGTTTGAAACTCCCTCCTAAACTGTCTTTGCACTTCAACTGCGTTTTCACACTTCCAGTAGCATTTTAGAATGAATTTCCTTTGTTCAAAGCTTAGTCTGACTGCCATTATTAATTCTAATGGGTTTAACTTGGAAAGAAAGAAACATCAATTGAGCTATCAGCTGTTAAAGTGTGTATACATTTTTTTGGGACGCCCTGTATATATATATACATTTCAACTGCAAAGAACACGCAGTATAATTAACGTAAAGAACGACGCTTGTATAGAAGAACATTCCGCGCAAGATGAGGAGGAAGAACGAACAAATGAAAAAATGAGGTAACCACCCGGGAATCGAACCCGGGATCTTCCGATTGCCGGTCAGATATGATAACCACTACACCATGGGCCTCACTCGATCAGAAGTCGTAATTCTCCTACATACGCGCAGAAACCAATGCAGAGAGAGAGAGAGAGAGAGAGAGAGAGAGAGAGAGAGAGAGAGTAGAACCTGCTTAAGGTGACCATTATCGGGACCAAACAAATCTAGTTACTTTGTGGGAGTGGCCACTTCAGCAAAAAATCCTATTTTTCTGAAAAAAGTATTTTTTTACCACTTGCAGAATCGTAGCTATTACGGCTTTAGCTGCGTCGCAATAAGTTTTATGCCTTGTCCCCTCTTCTTTATCTTTCATTTATTGTAATTTCTATTTCACTAGGTCCTTCTTGATAGGACATGTCATGGTCATCGTGCAGTTGGCTCCTTCGCAATTTACACATTTTTTATTGCTTTCGTCACATTCCCTCTATGAATAGCCAGTTTTACTGCATTCCGAGCAGATAATAAAATTTTTTGTTAGGCAGTTCTTTGTTATACGATTCTGCAGCATGTAACAAGTGAAAAACATTTATGCGTTAACATTATCTTTTTATTTGTGCCATTTTGGTTTCTGTGAACACAATTTTAAAAATATGCGTGCGAGTCCCAAATTTTCTAACCTCTTTGATACTTGCCCAATTATGTTCACGGTCAACCTCTTCTTTTATTTCTTTGGCAGTGTGCCCCATCACCCAGGGGTCAAGAGACCCGCATATTAGTGATCTTTGTGTAATTATTTGGTACCAAGGGGGATCCTTAATGTTTCTGTCGCTTTGGCATCCACTAATCTATCCAGGTCTGCTTCTCTCTGACAAAACGCTATGTACCCATTTCTGATGTCGATCAGTCTCGTCAAAGCCACATTCATTTCACATAGATTTTTTGGAAGACCGAGTTTCGACGAGGTTTCTCATGGCAGGAATAAGCCTGAGAGGAACTCTTCATGACATGGTGTCCTCTTCAGGATAACCGTACGGTTCTTAAGCAGGATATTAATGATGTCTAAGCGCTATCAAATAAATTTGGCTTTCAGTCAACAGAAAACCCTTTCTCAGGGAAAATAAATATGTTTGCAACTAAAGAGAGGGTTCGAAGCCCTGCTTCAGTAAAGATAAATTTTATTTTAGAAATAATGTATTCAAGGTGAGCCCCGCAACTCTCCGTGCCTGATGGCGGACTGCAAATAAAACAAATAAACAATATAAGCGTTCATTCCTTATTTAATTAGTATTTAGCGTACTTATGTATTATTTTATTTATGTATTTATTTTTTATTTACCTCTATTTTTCATTATTTTATTATTTATTATCGTCTTTTGTTTGATATTTACTTATTTATTAATATTTTTTCAGTTTTCTTTCCATTTTTATTTTTAAAAATTTTTATTATTATATTTGATTAACGCACACACACACACGCACACACACGTACGTGTATCTCTATATATACAGTATATACGTAAATATATATTTATATACACGCGCAGACATACATACACATATATATATATATATATTCCTACTGCTTTAGTTTCAATTTCTAGCGATCAAATTTTGTAAGTACACTGGGACCCCGCTAATTCGACACTCGGTATTTCGGCTATCGCGATAGCCGAAATACCTGAGTGTCGAATTAGCGGGGTTCGAGTGTACTTATCCTCTGAAATATGATTGAGTCTTCTTTATTTTATATCTTTTCTTTTACGAAGACACGTACTGTATTTCTTAAGAATGGTTAAGCCTGTAGCAAATCTAACTGGAGAGGGTCCCCCTCCCCTAGGTCAACCCTTCGGAGGAGGAATTACTCTTCACGTTATTACGTTTATTTTCATTTATACAAACCGCCATCAAAAAACTTAAGAAATCAAGAAGTCCCAGTTTCTCAGCCCCACTCGCGGTTAGGTTAACAATGAACAATGACATCGTGGCTTTGGGATCAGTTGGAAGTAACATTTGATTCGTCACTTATGCCCACTTATTTACTCCTAACATTGTATCTGATTCATACTTCTTTTTCTGCTTCCCTAGCAGTGAGAAAGAACGTTCTGATATTCTTTCTACCGTACCGAATCACTCAGCGGAAGGACAGCCTGGATGGCTGTTCCCCCAGGGAGTGGAGTAGCCTTGGTATAGATTAACATTAACGTTTGGAAGAAGAGATTGCCTCCACTTAGTGGCCAGACAAGTCCTTAGTTCTTCCGGTTAAACCTACATTAAATCATAAGCACTCCTACACCCTGTCGGCACTCCGCCATGGTACTCTCGGGGAGTTCATAGAAGGTTGATGAGGGGTCTCCCCCCATACCAGCATTAGGATAGGCCTCAAGCCTCTCAGAGTAGGAGGTAGCAACCCTCAGTAGTAACCCATAGTCATAACTCAGTGTCTTCACAGTGGTGCCTAATCCACCCTACACACCCTCACACACCCCAAGAGGCGGTGCGTGTTAGAAATATCCGCAATCCGCCGCTATCACCCCGGTATCACGGGGTCCCTATGTTTTTATTTTTGAGTAACTGAACTTCTTGAACAGAATTATAAAATTTCTTTTGATTAGAAAAAGAGAAGGGTACAGATAACTTGAGTCTTCATAACTTTTTTATAGTGACTTTCCTAATCCTTTTCCTCTCTTGCCTCGTCCAGCAAAACCAAGCGAGAACCTTTTTCTTCTTGCCTCGTCCGGCAGTATAGCGAGCGGGAGTCTTTCTCTTCCAAGGATTTATCCAATCCTTTTTCATCCTTTGCCACATCTGGCAAAAATTCTTTCTTCAGCGGAGAGTCCAGCCGAGGTGTACGAAGTCTTCCAGCGTAGTCTAGTAACAACGCGCCTTCTTGAGCGTCATTATTTTACCAGTGAATAGCTGTGGAAGGAGCTACTTTGATCCTCATAACAGTGTCTTTGTTTCGCGGTACAGGAGTTTAAGAATGCCGCTATATATATAAATATATATATATACACACACACACATACACACACACACACACACACACACCTTTAATTTAAAATTAAACACAAAATCATAACTCAGATTAATGAAGGTCAGGTTAGTGGAGCATAAACGAACGTAAAATGGAAACAAAAGACTAATTGAAGGTATCAACTTCCTAATGAAGCATTAACGGGATGTGTTTATGCTGTCATTTCGCGCAAGGTCTGTTCTGTATCTTACTTCCCGCACGGCTAATTTCATTCTCATTTCGGAAAGAATTCTGGAATTGAGGATTAGTCTGAATGGTTCTCGTATCGTTTACTGTCATCCTTTGATAAGCTTCGCTGTCGCTTCAATGCAGAGAATTACGATACTCTTCTTACGAGAGGGGAATTTTCCCGATTCAGGTATTTAAACTTTATTTTGAGTTTGGTTTAAATTGCTTTTCCCCTCCTTTATATCTTCTTTATTTACAGTTTTGTTAAAGTTTTTCGTATTAATTTTACTCTTCTGTTTTGAAGAGAAAAAGGACAGTAATTGTTTTAATTTTTGTATTATATCAGAACCACTAATTACAGCGATAGAGAATTTTCTATATCATAAATACAAATGGTTAAAAGTAGGGTTGTTATATATATATATATATATATATCAGATATTCCGCGCAAGACGAGAAAGAGAAAACAACAAATGAAAAAATGAAGTACCACCTGGGAATCGAACCCGGGATCTTCCGATTGCCGGTCAGACGCGATAACCACTACACCATGGACTCCACTCTTCCAAATGCCGTAATTCCTCTACATACTCGCAGAAACCAATGCCCCAAGGGGGCACCTCCCGCTTGCCGTAACATTATATACATTCAACTGCAAAGAACACGCAGTATAAATAACGTAAAGAACGACGCTTGTATAGGAGATATTCCGCGCAAGACGAGAAAGAGAAAACAACAAATGAAAAAATGAAGTACCACCTGGGAATCGAACCCGGATCTTCCGATTGCCGGTCAGACGCGATAACCACTACACCATGGACTCCACTTTTCCAAATGCCGTAATTCCTCTACATACTCGCAGAAACCAATGCCCCAAGGGGGCACCTCCCGCTTGCCGTAACATTATATACATTCAACTGCAAAGAACACGCAGTATAAATAACGTAAAGAACGACGCTTGTATAGGAGATATTCCGCGCAAGACGAGAAAGAGAAAACAACAAATGAAAAAATGAAGTACCGTCTGACCGGCAATCGGAAGATCCCGGGTTCGATTCCCAGGTGGTACTTCATTTTTTCATTTGTTGTTTTCTCTTTCTCGTCTTGCGCGGAATATCTCCTATACAAGCGTCGTTCTTTACGTTATTTATACTGCGTGTTCTTTGCAGTTGAATGTATATAATGTTACGGCAAGCGGGAGGTGCCCCCTTGGGGCATTGGTTTCTGCGAGTATGTAGAGGAATTACGGCATTTGGAAGAGTGGAGTCCATGGTGTAGTGGTTATCGCGTCTGACCGGCAATCGGAAGATCCGGGTTCGATTCCCAGGTGGTACTTCATTTTTCATTTGTTGTTTTCTCTTTCTCGTCTTGCGCGGAATATCTCCTATACAAGCGTCGTTCTTTACGTTATTTATACTGCGTGTTCTTTGCAGTTGAATGTATATATATATATATATATATGACGACGAATTTATTCTTTATTAAAATAAATCCCATGATAATGAACTTGGATTATTTTTTAATAATTACATTAGCTACTATCGAGTGTCGCAGATTTAATTTGTATATATATATATATATATATATATATATAATAGTGATGTAGGTCACATCCGCATCCGCGGAACATCCGCACATTTTCTCGCATCCGCATCCGCGTCCGCATCCGCACTTTGGACTGCGGATGTCGTGCGGATGTGGACCGTTGAGATAAAACGTCATTAATAAGCGGAAATTATCAAATTCTACTATATTAATAGAACTAGTTCATTGTGCGCAAAAGTGATGCAAGCGACAAGACGAGAGGCTGTTCTTGTATGAAGTTACTCTCTTGCAACCTACTTAGATCCACGTTACAAAGCTAAGTTATTTTCACCTAGTACATTAGAACGAGTTAAATCATCACTTGGCAAAGCAGTTGAAGAGCTTCAATCTCTTGAATCTGTCGCTTCGCCACCCACCAAAAGAATAAAAGTTTCAGTGACAGAACCAACACCTTCAACAAGCAAATCTATCACAGAATCTGTCTCTCAGTTTCTTGAGTCAAGCAGCAATGACGAGACCTACGCGATGTCAAAAGATGTAGTAAAAATGATCGAGAGCTATCACCAAGAAAAACGCCTGGCTGCATGTGACAATCCTATTAGTTGGTGGAAAAATATGCAGAATATCTATCCATACTTGAGTAAACTTGCAAGGAAACATTTAGCCTGTCCTCCAACAAACGTACCAAGCGAGAGATTATTTAGCAGTGCTGGATTAATATATGATGAAAAGAGAAACAGACTGGCAGCAGAAAAGGCAGAAAAATTAATGTTCCTTAAGCATAACCTTCCTATAATTAAGTTTGAACATTAAACGATGAACATCTTAGTTTACTTTATTTTAATTACTCATTTATAAATATGCCTAATAAAACTTTAAACGTAATATAAATAGTATCAAGCTAATTAAAGATCTCTTTCTATAAGGGTGGAGGTTGGGGAAAGAGGTCGGTGGGGTGCATTTGAGTTGGGTTCACGTCCCGCATCCTGGTAACACAATTATGGTTTCTAATTGTGGCTGAAACTCAACAAAATATAACGAATTTCTTTGCAGACGAATTCACTAATTGATTTCTATATTAGTTAGATGCTTGATATTATTTTATATGTTCAGAGAAAAGTACAGCAATTATTGTACAATTAATCAATTCTACTACATTATAGCTACAGCTCTCTCTATATAATAACTTATTATATACGTTAAACACAACAAATCTCGAATATATCCTAAAAAATAACGAAAATGTAGACATCCGCATCCGCATCCGCATCCGCGGATGTTCAAATCAAACATCCTCATCCGCATCCGCGGATGTGAAAAAAATGACATCCGCTACATCACTAATATATAATGTGTGTGTGTGTGTGTGTGATGTGGCAAAAAATGCAACCGATTTCAAACTGAAATTACAGGATAACCATCCAAGATAGGATTGAATAATAAATTGAGCAATCAAAAGTAAAAACTTTTTACTAAACAACCTTTTTTTTTGGTTACAGGATAGAGGTTTAAAGGTTACAGGTTCAGAATGTTTCAATTAAGTTCACAACAAGGAATCTTTACCATTGAGGAACATATCAAAAGAATCTTTGTCGTAAATTTAATTAAGACAATTTCAACCTGTAAAACAAACGTTATTTAGTAAAAAAAAATTTGATTTTGTTTGCTGATTGCATTTTATTATTCAATCCTATGTTGTATGGTTATCGCGCAGTTTCGTAGCTGAATGGTCATCACCCGGGCAGCCGCGTCAGAGGGCCTGGGTTCGAATCTTGGTGAGAGATAAATTTTGTTTTGCGTATAAAAAATATGCCGTTATACATTTATTTTCCATTTAATGGTACCCTCGTATTTGGCATATAAATGCGAGTTAAATGTTGTCCATTGACTCGAATGCAGAGGGGTTAATGTAAAAATAAATACCTCGGACGCAAAAGCGTTTGGTGTTTCCCTCGGGTGATGAAATGTTGCCAGGTTATTAAATTCTATCCGATCGTAACCGAGTGGTTAACGCCTGTATCTTCGAGTCAGAGGTCTCGGGTTCGAATACTGGTGAGGCATAAATTTTGTGTATCTATTCATCAAATTTAATTGAAGTTTTCAATTTTACCTTCGGAATGGTAATTTTTACAGCATGTAAAATATGTACATTTTATGACTATTTCTTGAAATATCTTTGTAAAGAGGTGAAAAGATGCACTGATGCTGAAATAACTACTGGGCGGCTGCTCCACCGTTCCAGCAGTGACTATAGCTCTGTCAGACTAGAAATTTAAACATTTAAACAACCATACTCCCCACCCACCCCAACACCTAAACAAAAAAGGTTTCCAAGATACTGTTTCAAATAATCATATTCTACATTCTACTCGAACACAGTTTATTTTACAGAAGAACAATATAAAGTCGGAACTACTTTTTTCACACAATAAAATATAAAATAATTAAAGAAGTCAGCAGCGCATTTGATGCCCAAGAAACGTGTTTTTAAGTTAACAACTGTTATTAAGAAGAAAACTCAATTGATTTCCGTCGAACTTTAAACAATTCCCTCAATTTTTGTCGATTTGGTACATCAACCCTCTTTCGTTTCGAGGAAATGACATTACCTCGCTTAATTTGGGCTCGTAGATTAGATGTCTGCTAGAAAGCCGAACCCAATCAGCCACCAAAGGAGCAATGAAGCTGCAACCCTATCAGGTTAAAGGTTAAAAGCCTTTATATATATATATATATATATATATATATATGCACTAAAATCACAAAATAACACGTGACCTTATTACTAAGCAAACAACCACAAGGAAAAGGAAACACAAAGTCCGAGCGCTTTCGTGATATATTCACATTATCAAGGAGGAACAGAAAATATTTTCTGTTCCTCCTTGATAATGTGAATATATCACGAAAGCGCTCGGACTTTGTGTTTCCTTTTCCTTGTGGTTGTTTGCTTATATATATATATATATATATATATATATATATGAAGAGAGAAAAGGAAAGGAAAGGAAGGTACATGGAACTGATAGAAAATTATATTGGCAGGTTCAAAAAATTCTTTCAAGAATTCTTGGAAGAGGATTTCAAAAGGTGCCAGTCAGCAAGTATAAAGAGGTTTTAGAGAGGTATTTTGCTATTACAAGATTAGTTTTTTATTTATTTCTTATTTATAAACTATTTAATAAATAAATCAGTCTTTTTCTGTCTTTTTACTGATAGTAGTATTAACGCGTTTGTCCACATAATAACTTTATCATTGAATGTCTAACCAAAATTTTCTTATGGATATGAATGGATATAAAAGAATTTTTTAGTTAAATCTCAAACTATTAATTATGTCACTGTTCAACAAAGATTCTGTTCCTTTGATAGTGTTGGGTGTTGCTTACTGATTTTTTAGTGCTGATTTCGAAAATAATAGTGAAATTTTTCCATCACCCACAGTTTATATATATATATGAAAATTATTTCACGAAAGTAACACGTGAAAAATATTTATGATGAATAAAACCACGAAGGAAAGGAAACACAGAATGGTGCTCAAGCGCTTTCGCCTAATGACATCCTCAGGAACACTGAAGTACATAAAGAGTTACAGCCTATATATAGGTTACAAAAAAAATAATATATATATACAATAAACAATATAATTTATATATATATATATATATATATATAGATATAATAATAATAAACGGAGAAAAAAAATTAAAGGATTGTGGGAGGAACATACAAATTTGTAAGGAAAAACTACCGATTTTAGCACTTTGCCCGAATCCAACATAAGATCAAATGAATTGTTTCCAACCAATGTTATAGTTAATTAAAAAAATAATAAATTGAAAAAATAAAAATAAAACTTGTAAGAGGATCATACAAATTTATATTGGAAATCTGCCCAGGTTTTAGCACTCTGCCCTTCTTGTCTAAGTCCGATATATATAAAAATAAATTGAAAAATAAAAGTTATTAGAGGAACATACAGGTTTACCAAAGGTTTAGCACTACTCTTCTTGTCTAAATCCGTTCTGAACGGATTCAAAACCACGGGATCGAGTTGAAAAAGACCTATTTTTTATTTCTCCGTTTATTGTATATATATTTTTTTTTTTTGTAACCTATATATAGGCTGTAACTCTTTATGTACTTCAGTGTTCCTGAGGATGTCATTAGACGAAAGCGCTTGAGCACCATTCTGTGTTTCCTTTCCTTCGTGGTTTTATTCATCATATATATATATTATCCCGCACAACCACTCTCGTTCCAGTGTTTCTAGTTGTACCCCAGATTTGCTGGCAAACCAATGGTCTCCCTATTAAGTACAATTCATCTAACTGCTATTTTAGCCATTTTCAGTTCTACAGTACCATCTTCGACCCCAGTACCTCCCGAAAAGTGTAGTTCTAATGCTGCCAATTATACCTACATATTCCTGCTTTTAAAACAAAATTCAAATTCAATTTTTTTCAAAAACTGTGGGTGATGGAAACATTTCGCATCCATATTTGTATTCTGCGTGCAAAAATCTACCAGAATCATCCTATTTAGTTGAGGAACTGGAGGAAAAGTTCTAATCTGTTATCCAGTGAATTATTTTTAACATTTTAATGTTTTATTTCCCCATTTTTAATTTACTTAATTTTTATTATTTATTATTTCAGTATTATCATATTTTGTTTTTATTCACTTTTATTGTTTGTCTCTTTATTTATTTGGATTATTTTTTGTCCGTTCAGAGTGAGTATCAGATAAAAGGCAATTTTGATATGTAAGACTGTAGGTATTCGTAACTAGGAGTTTTCCGCGGATATTGAGCAGTTCAACACTCGTTCAAATAGAGTACATATGTAGAGTGGCGCTCATAAGTATTCGTACAGAGAAATATTTCAGTTATATTCGTCCTTATCTTTTGTACCATGCACAGGATACTTCGGAAAAGTTTGCAGTTCGTTTGGAAACATTTAACAACTAAAAACATTAGTTTAACTCCAAACTATAATGTGAAACTTCAAAGAAGTTGAGGAAAATAAAAGAAAAAGTTAAAATGCAAAAGTTTTCGTGCATTTACTTACAAAATTATTTAATACTTTGTGTGTCCACTTTTGTTTGAATGACTTCAATGATTTGTTTTGGGTATTTTCCTACACGGTTTCAACATTTCTCAGTAGAAATTTGAGCCCATTCCTCTAAAGAAAATTGTTGCAATTCATTCAGATTCGAAAGGTTTCCTCTCGTGGACAGCTTTTTTCAAGTTAAACCATAAATTCTCGATTAAATTGAGATCTGGTCTTTGAATGAATCACTCGAGAAGCTTGAAATTTTTTTGTTGAAACCATGATGGGTTGCAGTATTCACTCGCGACCCATCCACAACTCCTGAACTGAAGGTAATACATTTTCTTCTAAAATTTCCTGATATTTTTTCGAATTCAAGATTCCATTCCATTGATGAGAATAAGCTTTCCTGGACCTAAAGCACTAAAGCATCCTAAAGAAGCAAGCTATTACCACCATGTTTAACCGTAGGAAGGATGTTTTTTCCTCGAATTTAGTATTTGACTTGAAGTCAAACATACCTTTCCTCGTTGTTCCCGAATAATTCAATTTTGATCTCGTCTGTCCAGACAACTTTCTTCCAGAATGTAAATTCATCATTTTGATGATTCTTAGCGTACTTTAAACGAACTTCTTTGTGTGCCTTTCGTAGCAGAGGTTTTCTTCGTGCAACTCTTCCATGCGGACCATTCTTTCTCAATGTACGACGTACAGTAGAAGGATGGACATCGATCTTAGACAGTCTTAATATTTGGCAAATATTACCTGCAGTCACTCGTAGATTCGCATGAGCCATTCTTTCAATCCGTCTTGCTATACGTTTTGAAATCTTGTAAGGGTGTTCACACCTTGGTAGAATTTTGATTGTTGTTTGATTGTTGATTGTTTCCATTTTTTTATATCCGCAGCAACTGTCGTAAATGGAATTCGAATTTCTTCTCCTATAACTTTGTCCAGACTCGTGTGCAGTAATAACAGATCTCTTAATGTCTGTAGACAGCTCTTTACCACGACGACCCATTGCTTACTAATAGCTTGTACACTCATTCTTCTTCCATAAAGATTCAGAGACAAAATTCTAGAATTCAGAATTTGCAACAGTCCCTAATCAATAAGTAGCCAACTACTAATAAAATTTTAATTCTTCAAACCTAAGGTGGACACACAAAATATTAAATATGATAATTGTGTAAATAAATGTACGAAAACTTTTGCATTTTAACTTTTTTATTTTCTTCAAGTTCTTTGAAGTTTTACATTTTATGTTTGAGTTACACCGATTCTTTTGATTCTTTTATTTATTAATTTTTTCCAAACGAACGGTAAACTTTTCATGTGTCGGAAAAAATTCGTCAAAGAATAATCTGATTAGTTCACTTTTTAATTAATGATTCATATGTAATGTTTATTTAGCATTCTAAAGCTCCGCTGTTCATTCGCTTATCAATCATACGTACCATTCATTTCTCTCTTTATTTTAGGTCATCAGTGACCTTCACATATTTTCCCGAAACGAAGGTAATGGCCTAATTGACACTTATTAGTTAATTATCCTTTATTGGACCATTCGGGATTCATATAGTCCAACAACAGTAATTAAAAACAAAATGTATACCGAACTGTTGAATGTTGATAAAGTTAAACAATACAAAAATCCAGTCATAATGCGAAAGTCTAGTTCGTTGTCTGCCGAGGATAAAATTCCAAAGTTCAAAGAAATTTTTAATCTGCAAAACGGGTCATGAATGACAGAGAAATAGGGTCAGAAAGACACTAATTTTATTTTGATGACCTTCTGACATGATGGTCACAACGAGACTGACGCGTCCTTTTTATCGAATCAGCACAGGATATGTACTGACACCGCGCACATCTCTATAAATAAGAGACAAGAGCGTGCCGAAAGGAATTCTGTCTTAAAATTTGAACATTAACAGGGTTGCCAGATTTTTGAAATGCCCATGCGGGACAAAAAATTTTCTGAGGTTTTTTTTAAGACCAAATTTGTTTTCAAATTGAAACTAGATTTCTTCAACGGTTACAACAAACAAAATTAGAAAAATTTTATTACAATAATATTTAACAATTAAACATCGTGAATAAATTGGAATTATTATACATAATATTGAAATTTTAAATTAATTCATCCCTAAAAAATTTGCTTAAAAAACATTTTTTGAGGGACATTTTAACGCGGGATTTTGACGCGGGATTTTTTGGATCAAATGCGGGACTGTCCCGTAAAATACGGGACGTCTGGCAACCCTAAACATTAAGCGTATATAGGTGATTTAATATTAAGAACAATATTGAACTGAATTTGTGGGAAAACCTATCGATAGGAATGAACCCAACTCACGACATAATTTTAGATCGTGTTCCAAATGAACGTTAACGAACAGCTAAACTTTTGTTGTGGAACAGAAAGTTTACATATTTCCTATTTCATATTACAGGGTGTCCGCAAATGCATCGTACAAATTACGTTGCCAATAAGCTGAATTTGTACGATTCACTTGCGGACACCCTGTATTATCGGTATTGGTTATTAAAAGGAAATGTGTTAGCATATATTTATCTATTTCAAGGCCAAACAGTACATAAAACACACTTCTAATATATATATATATATATATATATATATATATATAATATATACAGGGTGTCCCAAAAAAATGTACTCACTCTTAGACAGCCCTTTACTCATATAATTTTATTTGTTTCAGGCCATACTAACGTGAATATAATGGCAGACGTACGACTAACTTTTGAAGAAAGAAAATTTGTCATAAAGTGCTACTGGAAGTACGAAAACGTCACGGAAGTGCAAAGACAATTTAGAAGACAGTTTCATAGAGATCCACCAACGCGACGCACCATTGCTCGTATCAGAGATAAGTTTGAAGCAGATGGAACTGTTCAGGACGTCCACAAGCAACGTTCTGGAAGACCACGGACATCCACCAGCCCCGCAAGAGAAGAACAACTGCTGGAAACCCTCCTCCGATCCCCAAAGAAATCCATACGACAATCGGCTCGTGAGATAGGAATCCCAAAATCGAGCGTCCATCGCATTTTGAAACGAGTCCATTGGAAAAGTTACATTCCAACATTAATCCACGCTCTCAATGAAGATGATCCTGACCGGAGAGTTGGATTTTGTGAATGGTACCTGGACAAAAGCGCGGAAGATACAGCGTTTCCAGACAAAATTGTCTGGAGCGATGAGGCCTCCTTTAAGTTAAATGGCTCAATTAATCGACATAATTGCACCTACTGGGCTCCTCAAAATCCGCATGTTACTTTGGAACAACATTTGAACTTACCAGGGGTTACAGTGTGGTGTGGGATATCAGCATTGGGCATCGTAGGACCATTCTTTTTTGACCAAACTGTCACTGGTGCCGTTTACCTAAACTTACTGCAGGAATCCGTCGGTCCATGCATTGAAGAGATGTTTGGTGACGAAGAGAGTTACTTCCAGCAAGATGGAGCACCTCCCCACTACCATCGTGATGTAAGGGCCTATCTCGATGCAACTCATCCGAACACATGGATTGGGCGCAGAGGTTGCGTTGAATTCCCTGCACGTTCACCAGACCTCACACCAATGGACTTTTTTTTTTATGGGGATATGTGAAAGATAAGGTTTACGCCGCAAAACCTGCGACAGTCGATGAGTTGAAAGAGGAAATTGAAAGACAATGTCGCAATTCCAAATGAAATGATTCGTAATGTTATCGAATCCATTGGTCCGCGTTATCAGCTGTGTCTGGAAAATGGTGGTCATCAGTTTGAACATTTGCGAACACGCAGGAATGAGTAGACTAGACTAGGGGGAAAAGACTAAACTTTTCTTTAATTTCATTTAATTTTCTTTAATTTAATGTAATGTTCTTTAATTTAACCTATTAGACTTGTATCTATGTCAATAAACACTGCATTTATTGTCATTCAAAGTGTGAGTACATTTTTTTGGGACACCCTCCGACTTTTCCAATATAAACCAAGTTCGGGTCATTTTCGGCTATCCAATCTTTGTAGTTCATGAGTCAGTCACCAGGGTAGCTGTATCCGCTGTCTGCGTATGCTCAGATCGTTTTTTGTCTGATGGTTAGCGTCTTTTACACTGAAATTCTAACTAAATGTAAATAAAAAAGAATATACAGTATAACAACGTGTAATTCTAACAACATTAAAGGAGGAACAAGAACTAAGCTGTTGAATGAACAGTAACACTTGTTTAAAAAATTCATCCAGGTATTCGACTTTTTCAAATATCCGACCATCCCCAGGTCCCATTAGGTTGTTTACTGTAAATGTTTTTAAATTTCGTTTCTGTGCTTGAGGAACAACGTATTCAGTATACCCAATCATAAAAAATGCAAGCGGGCATCAGACTATCCAGTTATATAGAGATAGAGGTAATCCAAAAAAGGTGTCCCCAGAAATAATGTTGCACAAATATTTTTGGGAACACTTTTTTTGGATCACCCTGTATATTATTTCGAGGTTATTGAAATCTTCAGTACATTTTCCATAGATTTTATCGTCGGCGATCGTTCGTTCCCAACTGTACATTGGGACTTCTCACGGTTTTTTTTTTTTTTAATTGGGGTTGTTTAACCTCCTTCGCAACATCTAAGGTTATATGACGGAGGGGACCTACAGCTTTACGTGGGATCCGAACCACGGGTCGCTACATAATCTGGGCGCAGAGGACGGTCTCCCATCCAATTACTACCCAAACCCAACATTGGCCACGACGTAGCCCTCTCACGACGTGTGTAGCGAGTAGACTGCATATTACTGTTCTCTTGCATCTCCCAAACCTTTCGTCAACTCCCTCCTACCAACATACCGTAGATTTAGGTCTCTCCCTTCGTGTAGGAAATTACATTGGTTAAAATAGCAATCATTTTAATTATATTAATTAATATTTATCCTTATATAGGACTTCCATTATTTCATTTAATTTCATTTTCTTATTTAATACTTTATACATTTTCAATTTTCCATTTTCATATGTAAACTTCGAGGATTTTGCCAGTTTGTAATTTTAAGAAAATATAATTCTTCTCGTAGATCGGAATTGGACTGTTATTATTATTACTTATTATTTCTTAAGTATCTTCTTTCTTCAATAGTTTTTGCTCTATTTCTTTTATTGGCGTTTCTATTAAGCTCATCGAACATCTTCTGAGCTTGTGAAGAATTAAGTTGTTTGGGAGTGCGACAGTACTTATAGGCGTTGAAGGCTTTCCATGAATGTAACAAGCTCTTCATCGTGGCAGCTGAACCACGCGTTACAGTTGGTTCTCCGAAATTAAGCATCACAGCGTCAAAAACGTGACACACACAAATTGAAGCCTCAGTAGTACAAGCTTGTCCTCTTCGTTTATAGGAGCAATATTCTAGATATAGAAAAGCCAGTATTGGGAGTGATATTTTTCAACTAGCTGGACCTAATTAGTTATATGTATCTTCTGTACAGAATTGTAAACTCATTTTCGCGGTTACTGATACGTAAATTTTCAAAAGGACATAAGAGTACGTTAGATAATGCTGGTTACATGACAGAACCAACTCCATCGCCTTCATACTGTATATACAATTTACTGTAAAAGAGGAAAATATTGTTAGTTGTGGCTGCATAGGACAAAAGGTGAAGCTCTCCGACCTCTAAAGGCAGAATCTTTGCTTTTCGGGGAATGAGGATTGAAACCAGAATTAATGCATTTCTACAAAAGGAGTACAAAGGTGCATTTTCTATATGGTTCGTATGTGACTGAAAGTAATTGGTCGGATAAAACTCCGTATATCATGAAAATGTTCGCGTGAACCTTGCAGCTAGGGTAAAACCTTATAAACTTTCCTATAAGATCTGTGTACTCAAGAATGAGTTTCTATTATTATTAATTTCCTTATTGACTTTAAAATATTATAATTTTAGAAAGATTAACATAATGACTGATCTCTGCAGTACCTACAGTTAATAAAATTACTTTTTCATCTTTTTATACGGTAGCATTTTCGTTGAGTATCATTTTGTTTCAGGTAGACATTTTGTCCGGATAATTGCGTTTGCTTATTGGAAATACTATAGCTTACTATACTTTCCTCCAAAACTAACACTCCTTTGAAATCAGTCATTCGTATAAATATACTATTTATGGGGATACTTTATAGATATATATTTTATATTTAAGCATCCACTGCTTTATCGTGCCGTTAGGATCCATATATATGACAATAAAAACCATCTCATAACCCTTCAACCCAATCACCAAACTATCTCCATCTCCCGTTACAGCGTTTATGAATGAATGAATGATGCTGTTGTGCTTCGTTACTCAGCTAAAAATATTTATTCCTATATTTTTTAATTGGAACGTGGTTTAGTCATTCTAATTTAAATTCCGAGCTGTCTCACTGAAACACTATTTCGCCAGTTAAGCTATTATAAGATAAAGCTCTTATGGAGTGTAGAATTGTGCTCCAGAATAGTTTGTTACCTTTCTTAATATGGCTTAAGCATATTCAAGGTTAGTACAAACTGTAGAAAATAAACAATTTGGAAAGATCATATACGAGGCGTGTTCAAAAAGTTCCCGAACTGGTTATGCTGCGCGTGCATCACATGACGCGCATGCGCGTCATGTGATGCATGTTGTAGTGTGACCCAGTCTGTGTCCAAAGACAGTTACCGCTTGTTGATATCGTATTTTGTTCTCTTGATATTTACTGTTTTGTTAAGTCATTTTGTGTGTTTTCTCTCATTTTGTGCATTTGAATTGCTACTGTTGAAGAACAACGTGTATGCATAAAATTTTGCGTTGAGCTGGGCAAGACTGCTTCTGAAACCCATGCCATGCTGAACACAGCATTTGGCAATGACGCCTTAAGTCGGACAACCACTTTTGAGTGGCACAAGCGCTCTAAGGAAGGCCGAACGTCGACGGAGGACGATGCAAGGGTGGGACGACCTTCCACTTCAAGAACTGATGACACTGTTGCTTGTGTTCGTGAAATGATTCGGGGGAACCGTAGACTGACAGTCAGGGAAGTCGCAGACGAAATGGACATTTCAATAGGATCATGCCACATGATGCTCAGACAGAATTTGGGGATGCGTCGTGTGTCAGCCAAATTTGTGCCACGACTCTTGACTGCCAAGCAGAAAAAGCAACGTGTTGTTGTGTCTCAAGACCTCCTTCAACCAGGCACGTGCAGAGGGGGGCTACAGGGGTTTCAGCCCTCCCATTTGCCCCTTCATGCCTCAGAAGTGCCCTTTTTTTCCAAAAAAAAATAACAGCCGTATAAATGCTGTGAAGATACCTTTTTCTGAGGGGGGGAGGAGATGGTGCCCTTTTTGTTGACTTTCAGCCCCCCCCTCTCCCATCTGAAGTGTCCTGTGCACGGGCTGCCTTCAACGTGCCAATCTTGATGAAAATTTTCTCAGAAACATCGTTACGGGTGACGAGACGTGGGTGTACGGGTATGACGTTGAAACAAAACAGCAGTCATCGCAATGGAAATGCGCGACGTCGCCGAGACCGAAAAAAAGCACGGCAAGTCCGATTGAATGTAAAAGTAATGCTGGTCGTTTTTTTCGATTACTACGGACTCGTTTATTACGAATTCGTCCAGAGAGGTCAAACAGTTAACCAAAAGTTTTATTTGGAAATACTGAAGCGCGTGCGAGACGCAGTAAGGAGAAAATGGCCTGAAAGTTGGAAGGCAAGAACGTGGATGTTGCACCATGACAATGCGCCCGCACACACAGCATTGTCGATTCAGCAGTACAACGTCGTAGTCGTTCCCCAGCCCCGTATTCTCCAGATCTGTACCCGGCAGCCTTTTTTTCTTTTCCCCAAACTTAATTTGCATTGAAAGGTCAGAGATTTCAAGGTGTGGAAAAAATTATTTAAAATGCAACAAACGAACTGAAAGCGGTCAGGAATACGGCCTACCACGAATGCTTTCAAAAGTGGAAACGCCGTTACCAGAAAGTTTTTGTGGGATCAGTCCGGGAAATTTTGAACACACCTCGTATACTTTCTTTCCAAAACAGCTTCTCAGAGGTTAGGTGTGCTGTACAGCCTCCGCAGTTTCTTCATCTCCGGTCAGTTGCTCTCTTTGTACAGGGGTTTTGTCCGCCCCTGTATGGAGTACGTTTCTCATGTGTGGGGTGGCTCAACCCACACAGCCTTACTTGACCGGGTGGAATCAAAGGCTTTTCGTCTCATCAATTCTCCGCCTCTTACTGACTGTCTTCAATCAATGCTTTTGCTTTTGCGCCCTTGACCCCTCTTTCCTGCATAAGAAAATACCAAATACAGTTGACACATAAAATAGCAATATTCATTAACCTTTCAGAAACATTTGACCAAGTGTTACTTTTAAATTGTCCTGTGAATTATATTTGCACAAATTTGTCTTCTCTTTATAGGGTAAGTCTGTATTCAGAATTTGACTGAATCACAGGAATAACACATTCAAGTTTTTAATGGTCAGCAAATACTTAAGAAATTCGAACATAAACAATACCTGTCGTTCAGAAAGACCTCAACAGGCAATTTTTAAGTTGTTCACGAACCTTCTCTAAAAATGTAATTGTTCAGTTTGAACCGCGTATGGAACGATTTCTCGATAAGCTGAATGGTCCATTTTTCCTTTATGGAACGATTTTGAGTCAATTTTAATTTTTATGTCGATATAAATAGTTCAGAGTTGTTCCAACATGGTGAAATAAAGTTGTTCTATACATAACACCGTTTCTAAAAACTCAATTGCTCCATTTATTGAATGAGCCGATTATGGAGCGATTCTTTTTTTGTAAACCGAATGATCCATCATAGAAGTCGCTGGAACAACTTTCCTTTATGGACCAACTTTGAACCAATTATATCAACATTAAACTAAAATTTATATGAAATCGTTCCATATTGGATTGAAGTAGAATAATCAAAATTTTAGAAACGGTGGACTCTATGGAACAACTTTGCTTTATAGTGTACTACTTAAAATTTGGGTTTGGTTGTGATGGAGAATTGAATAGTTAAAATTTAAGGGTGTGTTCTGCAGTTTAGTATTGCTTTTAGCTATATTTATTTGCTTAGTAACCCTTGGATTTAGTAATTTTTTGATTTTTCAATAATTATAATGTGTTAATAACTTAAATATTGAAGTAAATTTACGAATTCACTCTTTATATATTTCAATAATACCAAAGATGGAAAAGGACTTTCGAAAATGATGGTAGTTTAAAAATAAATATTGGTCTCAACCTTGCAGTAGTATTATTATTCCTATAATAATAAAATTACTCTTGCAAGAGGAGAATCCTTAATTTTAATTATAATTAGAAGATATGGCCCTCCCCCACTACTCTAGTTAGAAGATATGGCCCTCCCCCACTACTCTAGTTAGAAGATATGCCTCCCCCTACTCTAGTAAGAAGATATGCCTCCCCACTACTCTAGTAAGAAGATATGCCTCCCCCACTACTCTAGTTAGAAGATATGCCTCCCCCACTACTCTAGTTAGAAGATATGCCTCCCCACTACTCTAGTTAGAAGATATGCCTCCCCCTACTCTAGTAAGAAGATATGCCTCCCCCACTACTCTAGTAAGAAGATATGCCTCCCCCACTACTCTAGTTAGAAGATATGCCTCCCCCACTACTCTAGTTAGAAGATATGCCTCCCCCACTACTCTAGTTAGAAGATATGGCCAACCACTACTCTAGTTAGAAGATATGGCCAACCACTACTCTAGTTAGAAGATATGGCCAACCACTACTCTAGTTAGAAGATATGGCCGCCCACTACTCTAGTTAGAAGATATGGCCGCCCACTACTCTAGTTAGAAGATATGGCCGCCCACTACTCTAGTTAGAAGATATGGCCGCCCACTACTCTAGTTAGAAGATATGGCCGCCCACTACTCTAGTTAGAAGATATGGCCGCCCACTACTCTAGTACAAGTATTCGAAAGAGTGAAAAAATGAGATGAGAAATAGAATGTGACCTACAATTTTCAATTATATAATTATAAATTTTAGGGCGTTATTTCCAAATTTTTTTTAGGTTGAAATTACGAACCACTATATATATATATATATATTGTAATTCTAAATTGTATAGAGAATGAGAATTCAAAGTGCTAAATTTGGAAATCAGTGGCAATAGATTGTCATTAGTTCAAAGGAAAGAAGATTTAAAATGTGATTAAAATAGAATTACGGAAGGGAGTTCGTGCTCTACATTCTAGATTTTAGATTGAAAATTTAAATAATTCAAACATTGGTAGGCTTAAAACTGCAAATAATTCAATATTAATCCTGGAAATTGTATTAGCAATCTCTCTGACAGAAGGATTCTTTCCATAGAGGGATATTGGTTCGGATTCCGCGTAAAGCTGTACGTTCTCTCCGTCATATGACCTTAGATTTATGAAGAACGTTCATCAACCCAGAATATTATTATTTTTGTCATTATTATTATCATCATAGGGGAACGTGTTAATGCGTAATGCGACAAATTTAATACTGATATGCATTACACCAGTGGTTCCCAACCTCGGAGTAAATTACCCCACTGGGGTAATGACAACTATTTTGTGGGGTAATGACACGCGATCCAGAAGTTATAAAAAATAATATCTAATGATTGGGGGAATGGAGCTGGATTAGAAGTATATATCCGTCAAAATATATATCTTTCTCATGAAATACAAACTTATTTTGGAAATTAGCACAAAAGATACGTAAAGATACGTAAAGATACGTAAGTTTGCGGGCTACGTCGTGGCCGATGTTGTAACACCACTTCCTGGAGATCAGCGAAGTTAAGCGATATTGGGTCTGGGTAGTAGTTGGATGGGAGACTGTCCTCCGCGCCCAGATTATGTAGCGACCCGTGGTTCGGATCCCACGTAAAGCTGTAGGTCCCCTCCGTCATATGACCGTAGATGTTGCGAAGGAGGTTAAACAACCCCAATTAAAAAAAAAATACGTAAGTTTGCGTCAGATGAACCCCTCCACTGAATTACCGCGATTAAGAAAAGGTTTCAAACTGGTTACTCATCTTCGCTTGGTTCGATGAACTGTAATATAATTGAACGATGACCATCTTAGCATCGGTAATGACCTACTGTAGCTATACTCAGGGACTCCCCAAAGGGGGATGAGGTTGAAATTTTTTTAATTTTTCTCATCCCCGTCTACGAGGAGAATGAGAAAGTGAGCTGAGGGCTGAAAATTTATTCTTATTTTATTTTTCTCATACCTGTCTATGAGGCTTTTTTCAGGTGGGTGGCGTAGCAAGGAGGGTTCCCTAAAGGGGAGTGTTGCCAAAACGTATAATTTTTTAATCAAGAATGCTTAAGTTTGAATTTTGAGTCCATTGGACCACTTGGTAGTTCTAAGATCATTAATTAGGAGGAGATTGTAGACACTAGTCGACCAGGGAAGTACTCCGAGGGGGATATTAGGCAGAAAACGGACTGCTAAAACTCTTATTTCTCCTGTCATTGTCCTCCTTAGTTCATTTTTTTTCTGTCTCATCTCCCCTGCGAGCAGTCTAGCATGTTCTCAAACACACGCTTCTTCCTCTATTCCTCACTACACATACAGTACATGCATCTTACACATTACACATTCTCTTCGAAATTAAAAAAGAAGGCATGGTTTTTAACAGCCTCAGAAATCTTGACTTTGGCCCTCTCCTTTTTCTTCTATGGTGGGGGATTTTTGCGGACATTTATATATACATGCTTTGTCTCCATTGTTTATATGCACCGAAGCGTTCGTACACCCGCTATCGAACATGGTACCGACCGGAAAGTGGTAATACACGTAAGTTATAAATTTCTACGACAACCTTACCTTAAATAACCATTATGTTTTCACACCATAGCTGTCTGCGATCTCTCCCATTCCCCACCTACCAATCGATATAGTCATATATATATATATATATATATATATATGATGCACACCCACAAGGAAAAGCGATTCCAAGGTCTTTCGTATATTCAACAGTACACCTCGTCAGCGAATGAAGGGAAAAGGCAAGAAGCAGTGGTGGGCACAGCTAACCGAAAAGTTAGCTTCAATAACCGCTGAACCGCTAACTCAAAACTTAACTTCGATAACGCTAAACCGATAAACCGCTAAAAAATTTAGCGGAAGCTAACGATTACTGCTAACCGCTAACTTTTATTATATGAATTTAGCTTAGGTTTGGTTTTTTGGCTCTAAAACCCATAAAGAGAGCTGAAATTTTAATATGTTGCAGCTTAGACATAGAGCTTTCCAAAAAGGTATAGCATGCCGAGATCAGATGATGATCAAGGTGTACATAAATAATTAAATGAACAAATGAAATTAAACATTAGTTTACATTCAACATACAGTTTATTTACAGTACAAAATGTATTAAACGAATCAAAAATATTAAGAAATAAAAATACACATAAAAAATAACTTTAATAATCTAATAATGCATTCACTCTGGCTTGGCCTCCTGCTCCTTCTCCATCGCCTCGACGTGATGCTGGTTGCCCTTCATGAACATCAGCCTCTCAAAGTTGGCATCTGACAGGGTGGCTCTCTTGGCGCGCAAGATGTCCTTGCCTATGGAGAACAGGCGCTCAACTGCAGCACTGGATGGGATGGCTGTGTTGTACTTGATGAACAGGTCGATCAACACTTGCTCACCCAAGAAGGCGACGTCAGTCAGGACCTCCTTCGAGCCGGCCTCCAGCCAGGTCTTCACCAAGATCTGTGCCTTGGACTTCAGTGACCTGTGGCTCCTGCTCACCTGGGGCTGAGTGATGCTGCTGAAGAAGTCATCTTCCTCATCCTCATTGCTGGTGGTGCAGCTGGTTCTGCTGCCCTCCTCAATGGTCTCCCTCAGGGCTGTCTCCACGCCGGTCTCCATGGCCTTCTTTACCCTGCTGAGCTGGCTGTGATTATGCTTCTCCAGCCAGAACAGGCGAAACCTGGGGTGGAAGGCAGCGGCCAGCTGGCACTCCTGGTCTTGTAGGAGGGGCCCAAACCTTTTGGTGATGCCTGCCAGTATCGCGTCTACCAGAGGACTGCAGTACAGGAGGCCTTTGGACTTGGCGTCCTTCAACCTCATGACGGCAGCCGCTACAGTTGGCAGAAGGCTCCCGAGATAGGCCTGGTCCTCCCCCTGGATCTTATCCAAGGCCTTGGCAACAATGGACATCACCTGGGCGTACTCCTTCAGGAAGCCGACCTCAGAATCAGTGAAGGTCTGCAGCTTCAGCTGCGTCATCACCCTGTGGACAGCTCCCCTCTTCTTCTCCAGCAGGTTGTTGAGGACAACAACAGAGTCATAGGTGGAGTTCCATCTGGTACTGTTGGGGACCACCAGCCTCCTCTTCAACTCGTCCAGAATGCTGTCTGCCGACACCGTGCTGCGGCTCTGCTGGTTCCACAGCGCCTGTGCCTTGGACATGGTATTCCTGTAGGCCGACTTGAACGGAGCGCTGTCAAGCGCCTTGTCGGCATCCACGCTGGCTACCAAGTTCAAGGTGTGGGCTGCGCACCTCATGTGCACTGGCAGGTTGTGGCCCAGGCCGCTGGACTCTTCAAGGGCGGCCTCAACAGAGATGTACTCCACCTCGTCCACAGCCCCATCCCCGGGATCCACGTCCATGTCCACATCCTTGACGCCCCCCACGTCCGGATCGGCAGCAGGCTCAGGAATGTCTGGCAAGAGTTCAGCTTCTGTGCCAAACTGTACAAACGCCTTGACGAAGTTGCTGCCGTTGTCCGTCGTGGTCCTGGTCACCTTGTCCTGCAGGTGGAACTTGTAATGGGTGTCCACCATGGCCTCGGCGAGAACATCAAAAGTGTGACGCCCTCTGAGCCGAGAGCAGGCCAGGACGGCATACTGTCTCGTGCGGGTCTTGGGGTCCAGCCAGTGTGCCGTCATCCCCAGGTACGACCTGTTGTGGGCCGACCAGCAGTCCGCGGTGGTCGCCACCAAGGGGACATCCTTCAGCAATCTGTAATTAAAAATTATAAATTGTAGAGAGACATAAGTTGTAAAATTAAAAATATATAATTAAGTAATGACTATGTCAGTAGTATAGCCGCAAAAGGGGAGAGTGCAGGAATGTTGCAGGTTATTATGTAATGTTGCAAAGGGGGTGGGGGTTGTTGCAAAGGGGGGAAGGGGTTGTTGCAAAGGGGATTGTTGCAAAAGGGGGGAGGGGGTTGTTGCAAAGGGGGTTGTTGCAAAGGGTGTGGGGAAAGGGGGTGGGGGGGGGGACTTGGAGGCGGCGTTATCCCCCAAGAGAAAGGAGGAGGAGGAGGAGAGAAAGGAGGAGAGGTGTTCACCTGGCAGGAGCCAAGTGCACATTAAGACTTCCAGCCGAGTTGGCGTTGTTTTATAGACTCCTAATCAGCCAGTTGGCGTAAATGGCTTGAGTTGCCAGATACCGAGATACCATTGTATACATTATTATAGACTCCTAATCAGCCAGTTGGCTGGTTGTCAGATACCTCTTTTTAGCAGTATTATTGCATACATTATTATTATATACGCCTAATCAGCCAGTTGGCTGAGTTGCCAGATAGCGCCATGTATTCCATTGTATACACTATTATAGACTCCTAATCAGCCAGTTGGCTGTAAATGGTTGTCAGATACCTCTTTTTAGCAGTATTATTGCATACATTATTATTATAGACTCCTAATCAGCCAGTTGGCTGGTTGTCAGATACCTCTTTTTAGCAGTATTATTGCATACATTATTATTATATACGCCTAATCAGCCAGTTGGCTGAGTTGCCAGATAGCGCCATGTATTCCGAAGACAGAGTTGCCAGATACCATTGTATACACTATTATAGACTCCTAATCAGCCAGTTGGCTTAGAAGGCTTAAATATTGCCAGATACCTGTTGTATACATTATTAGAATACCGGTAGTAGAAGGCATAACAATAAACAACATTGCATCATTCTTTTTATTATAAATATATAGAAAATAAATATACATTTGAGGAATATGCGTATAACAGAAATATATACACACAATTATGGATATATATATATAAAATAAAATATACATTTCAAATAAATATACATTTGAGGAATATGCGTATAACAGAAATATATACACACAATTATGGATATATATATATATATAAAATAAAATATACATTTCATATACATTCAATATGTACATAACAGAAATATATACACATAATTATATATAAAATAAATATACATTTCAAATAAATATACATTTCATATACATTTCAATATGTACATAACAGTACAGGAGAAATATACACACACACACACACACACACACACAATTATGGTGATATATAAAATAAAATATACATTTCATATACACTTCAATATGTACATAACAGTACAGGAGAAATATCAAGCATATATATATATATATATATATATATATATATATATATATAAACACAAATCAATAGAAATATGCGTATAATCGTCAAGCAAAATATATATATACAATTCACTTTTTTTTCAAAATACTAAAATCGGTCTTAATCGAGTTTACAATTACATCATTATTGCTCTGCATTACGCAGTCTATGCGGCTTAATAATATTTCACCGCTTAAAGTATAGGGAAACCTGTATTCGATATGAATGGCTTTCATATCGTTCAGTACTATTTTTGTCCCCACTTTACAACCGGTTGGCAAGTCATCTTTAAATACGTCTAGAATACAATCAAAAGCACGCACAAAGAGTTCATCGTTAGCTACATTATTAAACACAAGTTTATAAGAACGCTTTTCCAATCGAGGGTTTATTTCTACCGACTCGAGCTTTTCAATCGTGAACTCTTCACTCAACATAGCGGCAATTGAAATAATCTTCTAAATCGTTACGGCAACTGCGCGTTATATAAAGAAATAGTTCTTCAGGGTGAACGGTGTAGGTGAGCTCAGCCTTGTACCGATCAATTGCTTTGTACCAAAGTTCATGGTATTTCAAAGAGTCTAAACTTTTTAAATAAACATCCAGCACTAGACCATTCTCACCAGTCCTACACTCGGTAAACCCATCGAGCAGAGCAGTGTATGCGTATTCAAGAACTGTATCAAAATAAAGCATATCCGTAACACGCGCGTCTAATATAGGTTTCAGTTTACGGAATCCGACGATTTCAAACATTCTGTCGAGGATGAAACGGTTTCGCGTAGGAATAAGAGCGTTATTATCAGAAGCATTCTTCCACATCAGCCTTATATCAATGCATGGCCGATCGTTATTTATACACAACGTACATACAACGGCGTATGAGGGCGCGTCACTAATCTGCTCTCTTCTTGTACCTACGTTAGCAGGTATTTTATAACGATCTTCACACCACTTATCAACTATCACAAAGATTCTATTCATCTCCTCGATACTTAAATAAACCCGTTTGTTTGTCGGTCTACATTCCGTTTCCAGTACATAGCTAATGGTACCGGAATTACGCCTGAACACGCGCAACGATTTCGTCACGGACACATCGTACGAGGCGTTGAGAATGCTGCTCAAAGGAAGTTCCATCGTATTCGAGGAGCGCACGTCTACTCGGTTCAAGCTCTGAGATAACTATGAGCCGTGTGAGGCACAGGCAGGAACGGTTCGACGGGCGGCTGACTCGATGATACGTGAATGGGCATGTTCGTACGACTCGAATTGTTGCACATATTTGTTTTTCCGTTTCGTCACTACCAGCCTACGCACTTTGGATAAGAACTAGGCGCTAATCATCTCCACACTCCGGCGCACTATTTGAGAGGAACATATGCTCATATTTTTCCTTTCTACCCATCAAACGATACTCGTCTCTAAAATCTGTTAAAAACTCACGCATGGCACTAGCCACAACCTCACTATGAACCTCATCATGATATACGTTAATATAGTGATAAAAACACCTAAGATTGTCCATGATCACGAGATTCACATTTTCAGACGTAGGGTATGAGTAATCGACATGGTGTAGCATGACGTAATACCGCTTGTCACACCACCCATCCACAAGGCTCATTATCCATACCTGCTGCTTCTCTTCTGCACGCGTTGTTTCTTTTACTTCACGGTGTATGTGAGACTTTATAAAGTTTAGCCCTGCAGCATACTTCAGCACATCGTCTGTGCAACGAAAGCCTTCAACAGTCTCACCAGAACATCCGTAGAGTATTTGTACATCTTGGAACTTCGCACAATCCAATGTGGCTTTAAAAGAGGCATAGGAGGGGGGAATAGGAAGTTTTTCGGTATCCACCACATCCTCACACTTTACTGAATACCATTTCATAAACGTTGTGCAAGCAATATTAAAGGTAGCCATTTCAATATACGTCTGATCTGAATACACGTCTGATCTCTCGGGCTTACTGCGGTCGACTGACCACGCAGGGACTCCCAGATAGTAGCATGACTCACGCAGTGGGCGGAGCTTAGAACTTTCACCTACACACACACACACACACACACACACACACACACACACACAAAGGAGAAAGTGAAACGCTATTTGATTTATTGAGATATTCATATATTTACAAATACGATTCGAGATATTCAAGTTATATATATATATATATTTACAAATAGATACGATTATATACAAGACGTGTGAGTTAGAAGCATCATTGGTATCCAAAGGGTACGGTATCATAGGTGCCAGGTAACTGGTAACGTTTCCTATAGGTGTTACGGCACACCATCGTACCCCTAAGTTCCTTCACGCCTCCCAGCTTCTGCGCCCGAAAATTGTGGGTGCCTACAATTAGTTGGTGAGGTTGCAAACATACTAGATCCTTCAACGACTCAAAGTTAACAACCTCCCGATTCGCATGGTTGAGCGTAATACCCTTTGCCTTCACGATATATTTCATTTCATCCCCTACCCTGACCCGTACCCCATAAGTCTTAGGTCCTGTTGAGATAAAAGAGTCGGCGTATGCGTCGTCCCCATACTCATCCTTGATCTCATCAGTGAGCTCGCCGAGGAACTCCCCAATAGCGGGCATGTAATCACCCTCCCTCTCTGTGAATATCACGCTATCTGTATCGGCATACAATACTCTCCGCCCAAGAGAATGCAATAGACCCCAAAGTTTTATACGGGCGTAGGCTGTTGTGAAGCTCGCCACAGGTATGTTTGTAACCCTTGAGGTATCTGTGGCAAATTCAGTGTTGTTGTACTTTATTACGTAAGTATTACCTACATTCACGATCTCCATGACCTCTTTATCGGGGGCATTGGCATAATCCCAGACATCGCTATAACTTTGTGCCAAATGAATGTTCCCTCTGCCGGTATTCTGCGCAAATTTTCCCCATAGACTGTTTAGACACAACTTTGCACTAAAGCGCTTGCCAGGATTCTTTACAATTTGGACACGATCAAGTTGTATACCTTCGCGGTCGCGGTAACGTTGAATATAGGCAGACTTTTCATCTTCGGTATCAACTCCTCGCGGATACCCTGATGCTTCAACCTTATCCTTCAAAAAGGCGTTTATATATGGTGTGAAAAGGTTGGGGAGCTTCTGAAACCTCCACACCTCGTGTATCTTCAGTATTCTATAACCATGGCGTACGGCTAGGGCCAGCTCAGGACTTGTATATACGCCTCTGATCTTACGCTGGTGGGGTATATGGTTACATTCGCCGTTATCCTCTTCCGCGCACTTCACGCACAGGGGAAACATGAGCTTGTCGTCGATAACGACAGGTAAGATCGGCATCCATAAATTGCGTGGGGGGAGTACGTCTACGAAAGAGAGCCCAAAGTAATGATCATTCAAATTTTTTGAAAATTCATTGATGGAGGGTATGCTAGGTCCCACCAGTTTCTCAGGAGCGCCCACGGGGTACGGATGGCTCTTCATCACGTATGGGTATAAAGAACAGAAATCGTAGTAATGGAGCTTCACGCCCACCGTAGGTGGAAAGTATAGTCTGAATGGATTTGTACGTCCTCCAAACAAGCTATCACCACATTTGAGAGGGTCCAGCACCATTGAACGCTTGATCGTTTTTATTTCCTCACGGTATACATCGTCTGTCTCCATCCGTGCATCATATTCATGCTCCCACAAGACTTTGTGAGTGAACTGTGATCCTATAAGTTGATCGCGGGTGCGGGTCCCTGCAAGACAGTCGGCAGGAGATCTACCGTGGATATCTCCGACGATACCGCACTCAGGGCGGGGGCATCCATGCCACCAGCATCCATTAAAGGAATACACAGTCTTCACACCAGTGACACGGTTTTCACTTAACCCATCAACCCAAAAAACACGTCCATTAATCTTAATGGGTACTTCACCCGTGTTGCGGGCGTGCTTTATGTATACACCTGTTTGTTGCTGCAGGTGTATGAGCCAGTAAATAGCCTTGTGTCCGTAACTGCGGGGGTTGTTTCGGTGAATAATGGCTAAGGTGTCTTTAGGCATGAAGTTATTCTTGAACACCGTAAAACATAATGATGCGATGGTGGTTGCGACTTGCAGTGGATCGCATTTGAAACGGGCTATGTACATACTTCTAAAGGCCTGGAAACATACTCTAAGCACGCGCACATCATTCACGCAATAACGCTCACATTCATCAGCTATATTATAAGGGTTACTTTCATTAAAACTGTCGTAGTATCGATCAAAGTCTTCACGTTCATCCATGCAGTCAAAATAATGTTTGGGGGGTGGTGGGCCTACGTAGTTTAAAGTCTCGCTGGTGAGGAAAGTGTATGGGAAGTATCCTTTGGAAACTTCAGCTGCTACTCCCATCACCTTGGGTAGCTTTGCTAATTTACAAGGTGTGAATAATAAAGTATCTTTAAATTGTACATTGCCTCTTATCTGCATCTGTATTAATTTGTTGCCTCTTTTCAATGGATCACCTGTAAATATCTCAGAGGATTCGTGTTCAAGCAACTCCTTATAAAGGAACTGCGTGTCAAACTTTGCCCCGTTATGGGCGAGAATATACACAGTCATTTTTTTGAACTTGTCGGCTAACTTGACAATATAGGACACAAATAGTTTCACAGGACTATCGCTGACATTCGTTTTAAAAACGTTTGTCCGTTTACCGCATTTGGGGCACTCGTCACATTCGATACCCATACACTCATCACAGATGGTCTGGCTCACAAGTAAATGTGGAATTACCTCTTTGGTTTCAGCGTTCGTATATGTTTCTATATCGTAGTACACAGTTATACAAGGGTTATTTTTAGGCTTAGCATCTTTCATATAACACACATGCTTTACTCCATCCGCCTTATATTCCTCCTGGCATGTAGGACAGTGAATTACGTCGCACTTGTGCTTAAATTTTCCCCAATTATCCATTGTGTGAAACATACCACATTCACAGATTCTCATTTTCCTGCACGTACCAATTGATTTATGGAGATCAAAGCAGCTATTATTGAAAAATGTGCGTCTACACACATCACAGTCTCTCTTCTCAACTACACGGCTTTCACATTTGGTGCTTTTACACTGCTCACATACCATGTGACATTCTTTACAATGTCTCACTATATCATCCGCAAACTCGAGGCACCCCTTACACAAATCATGATGTCTCCCATATTTTCGACTTTTGTCATAACTCGCGTAAAGCCCCCTTATATTACGGATGGGGAGATACGTTGTCCCTGACAATCCTAAAATAAGTAGGGGCCTTGTACGATCTCTCACACAGCTTTTAAAAACATACACAGTCCGGCGGCGATCATCCAAACCAAATATAACTATGCGCACATTCATTTCCTGTTCTACCTTTCTCAGCTCTTCAGGACCCATATTACAGTCAAATTCAAGTTCACAGTCTACAGCTAGTTTACGGGCACGCTCAACGATCGTAGGCAGCCAAATTTTTTGAGTCCGTGTATTTTGTACAGTAAACATACGTGCTAAGAGTACTGCTATAAAGCCGCAACCACGATCGACGTTTATATGCCTTCGGTAAATAGTTGGAGAATTGAAGTTAAGAGTGTACGGTATGGCACTATGACCCGCAACACGGAATACACGGTCAATATTTACCGTGAAGTTGTCCATATTGAAGGCTATACTACTTTGGACGGCTTGCATTATACGCCCTAATATATATTCTACATCTTCAGCAGCCAAACGTCTAAACGGTACTATCACCCAATAATCGTCTACATCACCGTCATCTGACCCGAACCCAAAGGACAGACTCGTCCTGACCTCACGCTCGTCGCGATTCTGAAGAGCAAACTCTATAATATGCTGTACTACCCTGCGTATCCCGCGCTCAATTCCATTGCTATACAGGGCTCTAGGGTCGACCCTGACTCTATACCGATTTCTAGTCAAGGCGGGGGTGGGGGCTGCGGATCGCACTAACTAACGTAATAACATCCTCAACAGAACGGGGGGCGGAATTAGTGGTATATTAGTGCTGCTGCTGATGGGGGCCCTGTTGCGTAGGAGGGTTGGGGATCTATTATTGTAGACTTAACAGAACGGGGGGCGGAATAAGGGGGTATATTAGGTGCTGCTGCTGGGGAGGTTGTTGCGTAAGAGGTTGAGGGTTGGGGGTCTGCTGCAACAGGTACGTATTTCGGTCGCTTTATACCTGATGTGGGGTTCTCATACCTCCGCTTTGGACGTGCAACCTGTATCGCTGGTGAGGGTTCAGGGGAGAGATCACAACTACACTGTCGTCGAGGTCATCCGTAATGATAGGGTGCTCTACCTCATCGTCGGTTCTGTGGGAGAAGAAATATAAGGATCAGCACTCAAAATTTGTAATATTTTGTAAATGACCCACTTAGGAGTGTGACGTGTTAGAAATGGACTCTGTAGAAAAATTCAGATTCACGAGCCCATCCACATGTATTATATCTGGACCTACAGGATGTGGTAAAACTGTGTTTATGCTTAAAATCATTAAAGAAAAGGGCGAGATGTTCTCGAAATTTGTGCATAAAGTTATATGGTGCTATTCGACGTATCAATCAGTGTTCAACGAGTACCAAGATGATATTTTGTTCCACAAAGGTGTATATGACGTTAATTCGCTAAAGGGAACTGAACATACAATCATTGTAATTGACGATCTCATGTTGGAGATGGATAAAACGTTTGCCGAGACATTTACAGTATACTCCCACCATCTTAACATAAGCGTGTTCTTCATCAATCAGAATCTATTTTTCAAAAATAGATACATGCGCGATGTGTCGTTAAATACGCAATATCTAGTCTTATTCGCGCAACGTAGAGATGTATCACAAATTGGGGTATTAGCCAATCAAATGTTCCCGAATCAGCGTAAGGAGTTTTTGGAAGTTTATAAAGAAGCTACAAGCACGCGTTACGGATATTTGCTTTGCGACCTTCATCCGCGAAACACGTTTAGAGTGCTTCTGCGAACGAATATATTTCCAAACGAGCCTGAAACGGTGTATATTCCAGAATGACAAAGAGACTAAAGAAATACCATGAATTAATAAAAATCTATCATCGACTGCCCCGGGCAATGCAGCAGATGTTTATTAAAAATATCGACGCCGACTTTTTAAAATGCATCTGTGAAATCTGTCTTAACGTTATAAATTGCAATGTATCAATGAAACCCATCAGAAGGCTCGCCTACGCCGCTACAAGAACATAATACGTACACTCGCTCGTAAAAGTCAAACTGTAGCGAAGAAAAAACGAGTTATTGTGCAAACAGGAGGGTCATTTCTCCCCATCTTATTTTCAGTTTTGGGCCCTTTACTGACTAGATTAATATAATGAAGAAAGTGGTAGTGATTCCCCACGAGGTGTACGCTTCACTGCAAAGAGACACGGATCTAGATCCCCGTAAAAGCAGACTTAAAAGAATGGAAAGCGAATTGTTAGCCCTATTAAACAGTGAAAAAACACCTGATGAGAAAAGAATCTTATACCAAGAAGCTCTGCAGAATTTCTTCACGAGTACGAAAATTATAAGAGCCCTACGGAGATTCCTGTGGTTATTAGGCACAGCACGGGGGACGATGGCGACATAGGATCTGTACCGACGATACAGCTGACCAACCAAAAAGATTAGCCACACAACATATCGAACATGTATTAAAAAATACCCTCCCACACTACATTGAGGAGTAAAGGCTTAGTCTTTATAATCTATTGAATGAGGATCCCGCCATACAATGGACCGATACAGGGAGATCATTGTGGAAGGATCAAAGGTACAGGGATCGAATATCGTAGACATTGTCCATGATCTGGTGAGAAAGTGGGATAGGCCATCACCATCAGGATGGAAGCATATTAAAGCAAGACTACAACAAATAAATGTCCCTAAAACGTTGATAGGAAATCTGAACAGGTTAAAAGACTTGGAACATGCAACGCCTGTGACACAATTGAAGGCCGTCACCCCCTGCGGTAACACCTTTGAAGAGGAGCAAGAAAGGTTAAACCAACCCTACCCACGTGCCTCTAAAATACGCAAATGGCTAACGTATTAACTAAACGTTATTATGACATTTCTACCCCATCCTCTTACGGCGGCGTAGATAGACTGCACGTTTACGGAGTAGGAAAAAAAGATGTTGAAAGATTTTTGAGGGAGCAGGACGCTTATACGCTTCATAAGCCTGTGAGAAAAAGGTTTAAAACAGCCAAGACAACGGCTTCCTCGATTGATTCTATTTGGCAAGCAGATTTAACAGACATGCAAAGATATTCTGTGTATAACGATGGTTACCGCTACATTCTATTCATAATAGACGTATTCTCTAGATATCTGTGGCTAGTTCCTCTGAAAAATAAATCACCTGAAACAGTTGCTAAAGCCACCAAAACGCTAATGTTAAAAGAAAACAGGGTTCCTGGCTATTTTTGTACGGATATGGGGAAGGAGTTTATAGGCCGTGCTTTTCAGAATATGTTGACAGAGTTTAATATCAGCTATTACACAACCAATTCTATACATAAGGCTTCTTTAGCTGAAAGAGTTCAGCGCACCATAAAGGAACGCATGCACCGTTATTTTACACATAAAAACACATACAGATTTCTAGACATTCTGGAACCATTGGCATCATCCTACAACCGCTCACACCATCGCACGATTGGGGCAACACCTAACGAAGTTTTAGAAAGAGGTACGCTCCCGAGAAGAGATGGACCACCACCACCACCACCACCACACTCTGTGCGCTTCAAAACCAATGATTATGTAAGGCTGTCGCGTTCGGGGAATAAATTCGCAAAGGGTTTTGAGCAAGGATGGACACGCGAGATTTTTAAAGTTAGGGCTGTGAGACCTAAAGGTGTGATAATGATGTATTACATTGAAGATTTGAATGGGGAAGAAATCTCAGGAGGCTTTTACCGCGAGGAATTGCAGAAAGTTGCGTTTAATTTAGAAAAAAATGTGTTTAAAATTGAGAAAATTTTAGGAAGCAAAGGTTCAGGAAGGAGAAAAATGTACCTGGTGAAATGGCTAGGGTACCCAGAAAGCTTCAACACCTATATAAAAGCTGATGCAATAATGAAGCTTAAATAGTATGCAACATGGCTCCTAACCATTTCTACGTCACACTCCCGTCCTCCTCGTCCCTGTCTGTACACCCTAACAACACGCTAGCCAACTTTGTAACAGAACTCCATGGGCACATTGAATTGGGTCGTGATTCGTATGAGGTGGGGATATGCGAAATTCAGCTGGACACCGTCTTTTTAAATATTGAACATAAAGAAACCGTTTTTACGATTCTTAGAGACATTGACGAGTGTGAAAAAGCTGGGGTAGCTATGGATGAAACTATGCGCATCGCTTGGACTAAGATTGCACGGTATTACAGTACAGAAGTAAGACTAGGGCCGGGTCAATATGGTTCGGCGAGGATGTTGTGAGAGGCTTAAACGTAAGTTTAAGAAACTCAACTTACGAATGATTTAGTATATGAAATCGTAAACACCCTGCATACATACACTAATCCTAAAATCAAAGACTAACAGATGTCTTAAAGAACATAGAAAGTTCAAAATTCTAACCAACGGCCGATATAGCGCAGCCTCCAAAGAGACACATTTCACGAGACACAGTATAACTTGTCCAGATTAATGTATCAATTGAAGATGGAGAAATTGGCTGAAAGTCCCCAGACATGTGCTATATTTACAGTAATATAGTGGAGCACCAGTTTGTTGGGGATACCCAGGCACGCTGCTGCGCATTGCTCACATCCCCAACCATAGAGGAAGGAGTTTGAGTATTACATATGACAGACCCCATTATGTGAATGTCGCAACTAATTTAATACCAATATCCAATATAATAAGAACGATTGAGGGCGAAAACTTCCCATTCGTAACGGGAGCTTAACAGTGAGCTACACTTTCGACGCACTGAGTTATAATGGATAGAAAGCCTTTCACCGTCTATCGAGGGTGCGATACCAGCGCGGTAGTGGACTTGGATCCATTTTTCATCCATCTACGTACGGCTGTTCTTTGCTGAAGAGGGGTGCCGATACCTTGGAAGGAAAGCGCTACAATCAGGCCTTAACACTGCAGAAGGACATATGGCCGGGCTAAAACCAAAGAAGCCCTAAAAAAACATTTAAAGCGTACACGGAACGAAATCATCAAGATGCAAAGAGAAAAATGCGTGGTGGCGGGAAGAAGAAGAAGGCCCCCCGGAAGAAGAAGAAGGGGTCACGTGGTATTAAACGTAAAAGGCTATCAAAAAAGAAATGCTGTAAGCGAATGAAACCTATGGTTGACCACTTTTTGACGATATAAGCTAAGGATATTGATCTCATGGAATCATAGTTGTTTACCACGTTTCGAGAGAGGAGTCCTATTTCGCCATGGCACGCTTCATCACACGTAGTTCACAATGCTGTAAGTCGGAGCTGTCTTTTGGAGCTCCCGCCAACCCAGTTCTATTGAGCACAGTGACTTTATTACAATTACCTTTAAACACAATTTCCCCGAGTGCACCTATAGAATTCGTGATACCCAGCTCAGGTCCTACTTTGATCCAAGCTGTGTGCACATGTACGCTAAGCACGTATAGCCCATTCTGATGGAACGCCTGCGATGACAAATATGCTGTATACCCTGAAACAAACTTCGCACGCCATATTCAACCATGTGACGTTATTTAAATCAGACCAACATATCGGCAGGCACGGGGTACTATCATCTACGAGCCTTTGGAAAAGTCCTCACTTTTCCAAAGAAGCGAAGGCTACCTTTTTAGTGCGGAGGGATATATCAAACTAAAGATGAAAATTATAAGGACAAATTTAAAAATTCTAAAAAAAATTACGAGTGTTTTGGACGGTTGCACACAGATTTCACTTTCCAGAGAAGTTGCTTGTGAACGGGTGGATATGAAAATAAAGCTCACCCGCACGAGTCCTGAGATCTGCTTAAATCTGGATGCGAATCAAGAAGAGGGCGCAAAGTCCGTTGTGGTTCACATTATGGCACATACCTCCGCGTACGGCGAGTGAAATTAAGTTCACCAAAACAACTAGAAATTGAGAAATTTACTAAACGCTACAGTGAAATATCCTATTAACAGAGTGCAGATCAACTATATACGGTTCCTGCAGGGTTGGCATCGAAGCAGATAGAAAACATTGCCCTGGGAAATCTTCCTAAAAGGATATTATCGCATGCAGGACCACGCTAGTGAATGGAAAATATAAAAAGAGTGCCTTTAAATTCGAGAATTTCGGACTTAAAAATATAACTCTATACGTTAATGGCACTGCTTTGGGTGGAACAATGGGTTAGGACTATTCATCAGACGCTGTGTTACCTCTTTGTGCCAGAGCCTATAGTAATCTGACTCATATTGCAGGTGATTGTGATGAGCTGGTAATGGGTAACGCGGAAGAATTCATTGATCAATTTAACCTTTATCCGTTTGACATTACACCTGACTTATCTGCTAGCGTAAATACCCATTTAACACCACAGCAGAGCGGTAACATCTCAGTGCGGCTGGAATTCGCAAAGCCTATAGACGCTCCTATTAGTGTACTAGTATATCTCGAATCGCAAGCCCTAATAGAAGTAGATAGATTTAGAAGCGTTATCACTGACTTTTAAAATGGATGCTAATACACTTCAGAAAGTAATGGAGCGAGTCACACGTTCCAAATTTATCGGCGTGTTTGCGAAGAATGAAACATTGAGTTTGCCAAGTACGAGAATGCGGTAGTCTTATTGAACACAGACATCATCGGTAATGAAGGGATTCACTGGATCGCTGTCTATTTTAAAAATAGACAGCGCCTGTACTATTTTGATTCACTCGGTACTCAACCCTGGAGTGACCCTATTATTGTAAAATTTCTCGCTCAGTTACATATTCCCGAAGTTGATGGAACCCATTTCGTATGCAGGGATATTTTACTAATGTTTGCGGAATGTACTGTGTCTCATTTCTCATGCATATGTCAAATGATAAAGAATTTATAAATTTTTTAAATTTATTTGACCCGTGTCACACTCACCGAAACGATGAAATGGTATGCAGACAGTAAAAAACCGTTTTCCAATTGTACGTACTCGTTGTATATTATAATGTTTTTGTTCGTATATTTGTATATTCGTTTATTGTACTGATTTATTTCATTTAATAAATTTATGAAAATATATTGTCTTCTTATCCCAAAAAGATCGAAAACACTTACATTATTTGACATTGTTGACTGATTAGTATATCATCCGTATTCCCTTCAAAAGATTGTATAACTCGTGTCAAATCCTCATCGGACCTTAAAGGAAAACATATACAGACAGACAGACAGACAGATCCCCATTATGTGAAGATATCTTTGGTTCGAGGAGTGAACGCCATAAAAATTTCGATTTTAGCATAATGGGGAAATACATTGATTGACATTTTTGACTAGTATCTATTTGACGAAATACTACAACTCTCCGTATATATATAAAAACGAATTATGGACACTTACATTTCTATGGTAGTCCCTTGCGTCGATTGTAAGGAGCGTCACTGCAAATATCTTCTACGGTTTGCGTCGAAAATAGTTCGCCACAATCAGCCGCATTGAAAAGGCTAATTGTGGTTATGCCGCAGTATCACGTTCTTCATACAAGTCTGGGGAGACGTACAGGTCCATGGTGGAGGATGTGTGACACTGCTGACTGATCAGTATATCATCCATATTCCCTTCAAAAGATTGTATAACTCGTGTCAAATCCTCATCGGACCTTAAAGGAAACATATACAGAGTATACAGACAGACAGATCCCCATTATGTGAAGATATCTTTGGTTCGATTACCAATTTCGATTTTAGCATGATGGGGAAATACATTGATTGACATTTTTGACTAGTATCTATTTGACGAAATACTACAACTCTCCGTATATATATAAAATCGAATTATGGACACTTACATTTCTATGGTAGTCCCTGCGTCGGATTGTAAGGAGCGTCACTGCAAATATCTTCTACGGTTTGCGTCGAAAATAGTTCGCCACAATCAGCCGCATTGAAAAGGCTAATTGTGGTTAATGCTGCAGTATCACGTTCTTCATACAAGTCTGGGGAGACGTACAGGTCCATGGTTGAGGAATGATTATTCACTGATGCGAAAATAGCTACTGTTACTCCCAACTGAAAATATCCCCTTTTATATGCACATTCGCCAAGCTCCGCCCAAAAGACCAGATGTTCGTCGTGATTGGCTGCCGATGTAGCTGGGTGGAGCTATGACGTGTACCATTCCGCTATAACGAGACCGGACGAGTAATTGCATCTTTATATTTCACTAATAGAATTAATGCTCTTATTCTCCTTTGAAAATTATTTGGTGATTCGTATAGAACTTTTGATATTGATTCCAAATATGGTTTCAGAAGTTTTCTATCACCCATAGTTTTCGAGAAAATAATATTTCCATTTACTCAATTTCCCGCATCTCTCGCTCTCTCTTTCTATATATATATATATATATATTATATATATATATATATATATTATGTAGTGTGAGATAATTGTTATTATTACTAAATTGAGGTTATTGGTAATGGATCTGGGCAAGGTGTAATAATGTAATAGACCATAATATTCTATTGAAATAATTTGTATTGTTATGGTTTTAGATAATTTAAGCTCAAGACCTGCATTGTCTACATCGACTCCATCCGTGATATAAAAATAAATGCATATTTTATTTAATTATTTCATTACATTTATCGAATGTAAATTATCTGCTGCGACTCCCCATCCAACTACCACTCAGATCCAACGTCGCTTAGTTGCTCGGCTGAGTTATGATAAAAGAAAATTATGGCAGTGGGTATGAGTAAGTTGTTTGATGTAATAGAACACAACATTCTACTCAATAATTTGTGCTGTTGCGGTATTAGAGGGTCAATCAGTGACTGAATTAAAAGTTATTTGCCCGATAGATATAATATGCATCAGTAAATGAGGCTTGCACCACTAAAGCATTTGCCAAACATGGTGTGCCACGGTAAATTCAATTTATATAGATATGAGTAAGGTGCTTGATGTAATAGAACACAACATTCTACTCAATAATTTGTATTGTTGCGGTATTAGAGGGTCAATCAGTGACTGAATTAAAAGTTATTTGCCCGATAGATATAATATGCATCAGTAAATGAGGCTTGCACCACTATAGCGTTTGCCAAACATGGTGTACCACGGTAAATTCAATTTATATATATATATATATATATTGGGGGGGGGAGATCTCTCACCCGTTCTTCGGCCCGACCCCGTTTCATTGTAGAAATAATAATAATATATATATATATATATATATATATATATATATATATATATGGGATGAAATTCACAATAAAACGTGAAATGAGTGAATGCTGAAACAAGGTGTGAGGCGAGGTTTTGCTTGCTTTGACTCGTAGAAAGGTAAAATAAAGCCGACCGAGTTGGGCAGATTCTCGGAAATCCTTTCCTCTATCGGATTATGTTTTGGGTATAAAAAGGTCTCTAGGGACACGAATCGAACGAAAAAGGTCTCTAGGGACTCGATTCGAACTGATTTAGTTCTGCCTTTCATCGTGTGTGTGTGTGTGTGTGTGTGTGTGTGTGTGCATGAGTTGTTTATTATATATATATTATATATAATATATATATATATATATATATATAGCGGGGTCGGACGTTTTTCCCACTGTTATTCGTGACTTAAATATTATAATAAAAATCAAGTGTCTAAAAAGTTATTTATAAGCAGAAATAAGATGTTTAAAAGAACAGATATTCTCGACCCCGCTATAGTGGCTCGGGCAATTCCAAATGAATAATTTCTTTATTTATCATCATTTTTTCATTTTTTTCGTCGCAGGAATGAGGCTATATGTTTCATAAGTTTTCATCTCGTTTGGTGGAATTGTATCGTAAATTATTTAAATGAAGTTTCAATAATTGGTTTACTTATTTAGGAAAATTTATATTGTGGAAGGATGAACAGCTGGGTTTTGCTGCGCGCAGGCTGCCGTCGGGTCTCGAACCCTGGGCCGATGGATTCGTAGTCGGCTACGCTAACCACTACACCACCGAGGCGGTATTTGTCATTATATATATATATATATATATATATATATATATATATATATTGTGTGTACGTTTTTCCCACTGTTATTCGTGACTTAAATATTTATAATAAAAATCAAGTGTCTAAAAAGTTATTTAATAAGCAGAATTAATTGGATTCATTGTAGAAGTAATAACAATGGCCATATAATATTTGGAACATTGAGTACTTATCGAGAACTGCTGATATAATTATAGTAAACTTATGTCGAAATAGTTACCATAAAATTAATTATTTTCTATTATGGCGTTTCGAAGTAAACTATGTTATTTGTTTCTTTAAGTTCAATGGAGTTAATGTTAAATTTGCTTCTAAACTAAAATTAAATGTTATAAAATAAATAATATATATATATATATATATATAGCATAATAATATATATCTAGCAATCCAATCATTGCAAAAAAAAACTGGAAAGGTATGCAATTAATAAAGGTGTATTTAAACAGAATTTAATTGGAATAACTATCGTCATATATGTGTTACACGATTAATGGGACACATGGCGCTATCTGGAATACCTTGCGCTATCTGGCAACTCAGCCAGAATAGAGGATTATAAAAGATCGCGAAGCTGGTGAAGAACCATTCCCCCCTCGGCTCCGGCCGAGTAAGGAGCTCTGCTCCTTCTATTTCAGGCCCTTTGGTAAACCCCATAGTGGCCTCTTAGGTTAGGGAAACGAAAATAAATTGGGGGAGAACTCCACTCTGTCCTTCAGGTGTCTCTCTCCCTCCTTCAGCTCTCTCTCTCTCTCTCTCCTGCATGTATCTTCCTCCTTCAGGCGTCTCTCTCTCTCCTGCATGTTTGCCTCCAGCATGTGTACTCCTGCATGTGTACATCCAGCATGTGTACTCCTGCATGTGTGCGTGTACCTCCAGCATGTGTACCTACTGCATGTGTACCTCCAGCATGAGTACTCCAGCATGTGTACCTATCCTCTCTCCTTCAGGCGTCTCTCCCTCGTACAGGCATCTCTCTCTTCTTCAGCTCTCTCTCCTTCAGCTGTCTCTCTCTCTCCTTCAGGCGTCTCTCCCTCCTACAGGCATCTCTCTCTTCTTCAGGCGTCTCTCCCTCCTACAGGCATCTCTCTCACCTTGGCTCAGCCAACTGGCTGATTCTGGCTGATTAGGAGCCTATAAAACAACGCCAGCCCGGCTGGACGTCTTAGTGTGCACTTGGCTCCTGCCAGGTGAACACCTCTCCTCCTTTCTCTCCTCCTCCTCCTTTCTCTTGGGGGATAACGCCGCCTCCAAGTTTCCCCCCCACCCCCCTTTGCAACAACCCCTCCCCCCTTTTGCAACAACCCATTTGCAACAACCCCTCCCCCTTTGCAACAACCCCACCCCCCTTTGCAACATTACATAATAACCTGCAACATTCCTGCACTCTCCCCTTTTGCGGCTATACTACTTATGTCTATCCATATTTAGTAATTTTAATAAGCAAATCATATGATATGATTTGCTTAAGGGGACCATCTGACGTATTTTGGGAATAATCGAAAAAATATGGAATTCGGGTTTTTTCGCTCATCAACAGAGGCAACATGGCAACTAGATCGTGGAGGTGGGAGTAGAGAATTTGGCGGAAAATTGACTTAGATTTGGCTAACAAAAATCAAACTTATTTTATGCAAAAACTTATTATTATATTATATATATATTATAATTAGGCTGACCATATTTCCTTGAGACAAAAACGGGACATTGGGATGGCAAAAAAGGGACGGGGGTTATGTAATATTCTGTATTCATGAAAAAGTAAGTACATAAACATATTGAGCTTACAATTATTCTTCAGTGACAGAACCCATACAGAACCCATAAAAAAAACGGTACTGTCCCGTTCAAAACGGTACGTATGGTCAGCCTAATTATAATATATAGATTATATTATAGATTAATCATAGTCAAGATAAAATGGTATGAAAAAAATGAAATATCATTAATAATAATTTAATAAACTTTTATAAATTATAAATACCTTATAAGATACTCCTCCAGCTGGTTATGACTGGCCAAGATCCTCCTGCCCAGGGTGCGGCGGGACATCGACGTTTTGCTGGGGTTCAGCGTCTTGATCAAGCTGACAAAGGTGGGGGACTCCACTACATGCAGCGGTAGCATGTTGCAGACGAACAGGTCCACAATCCTTGTGTCCACCACAGACTGACGGACGCCAGTACCAGCAGCTGATTGGCCAAACGCCTCACCAATGGTGGGCTGGCGTATTTTCTTTGCAGGTGGCTGCGACGACTGGCTGCTGCTCCTGCTACTGGCACTGCTACCAGAAGATTGCCTGTGTTTCCCACGGGAAGAGCCGGCCTTGATCCTCTCCTCAAACTGGATGGCATGCGCTGGGTGGTTCCTCTTGACATGCGACTTCAAGTTGTAGAGGCTCGACGCTTGTCCCTTGATGGTGGTCTCTTTGGGCTGGCACAAGACGCACCAGAAGTACAAGAGGTTGGCGTTTCTTTATCCTTGACATAAAGACAAAGTAGTCCTCCAGGTGGGGCCACGGGTTCTGAGACTCCTGGTTGGGCTGGTCCTGGCGGACCTGGCCATCAACAGGCCCAACATCCTCAGCGGAACCAAAACGTCTTCACTTTCCATTGCAAAAACTTGTAGACTCGGTAAACTGACGAAAATATGCTTATGATAACGTACGCTGTCGCTGACACTGTAAGACTGTAACGTCGTAAGTGAACTGAACTGCAGAATTACACAACGCTGCTCAGCTGCTGCTGCGTCGACCAATCACGTCTTGTGTTTACACGTAGTCAGCCAATAGCGTGCCAGACTGACTGTTACAGACACGCTCAGAACAGACTGGAACAAACATGTATGATTTTAGGGTTAGCGGACTTAAAGTTAGCGGAACTAAAATTAGCGGAAGCTAACTGGTCCGCTAACGGTTCTCAAAGTTAGCGGAAACGCTAATCCGCTAACGGAAAAGTTAGCTTCGCTAATTAACGGTTAGCGGATTAGCGGAACCGTGCCCACCACTGGCAAGAAGCCAAAAATTCCTTGGTAGGCTCAATAATTTAGTTCCGTCTATAAAATTCAGTATTGAAAAGGAAAAATGACGAATGTTCATCGTTTCTGGATCTAAAAATTTGGAGATCACAAATCAATTCGAATTTTTTCTCAAGCTTACTTATAATAACTCTTATGTTCATTTTTATTCTGACAATCATTCCTCGATCAAATCTTTAGTTTTTTCTTCTATGTCTCTCAGAGCATTAAGAGTTGTTAGTCCTGAAATTTTAGTTTCTGAGTTAAACAATATCACGAATATTGGTATTAAATTATGTTATCCTATTCCATTTCAAGAAAACTGTCGAAGCAAAGCTAAAAAAAGGTATTATAATCATGCAATTGAAAATTAATTTGATTATAAAAATATCCTTAAAAATATCCTTTAAACATCTTCCGACATTACAATTGGCATTAACATAGTCTTTAATAACATAATTAAATTTCGCCTGATAAAGAATAGCCCTGATAATGCTGTTGTCTGTGTATGTACACAATGTAACTCAGTTTATATAGGTCAAACTGGAAAAACTTTAGGCATCAACAGAGTTGGAAACGGTCACCAACCTTGATCCATGTGACCCGTCCAGCACCTGACCCGTGAATCACTTGACCCGCGACCCACTTACCCGGCAAACCTGCTGACCTAAAAAATACATTGAACAAAACATTTTGCAAAATATATCAAAGTAAACTTTGTTTCAAAGACAAAATCTTTGTTTTGATACAAAAATACAAGCTGACTCACACACGAGCTTCTATTTTCTAAAACATTAATGATTATTTCAGTGAAAAGTAATTTAGAAATTCTTGTAATACTCCAAAGCGATGCACAGTGATTCTACCGCTTCCGGTGCCAGTAGTACGCGCTGTGGACGTGAGATATTACTCGCGTTGAATGCGCTGAAATGCCTCCTCTCCGACTGGCTGTTGCATGCTTACATCACGAACACAGACCTTAACCTACTCTCGGGTCAGACGGATCAACCACATGACCCATCTCGATGCGTCTTGAATTCACTCCCAAGTGACTCGCAGACCCGTGACCCGTTTCCAACTCTGCATCAGAGTAAAATAGCAAAAATATACGTGCAGGACAGCAAATAATTCGAACGCATTGTTTGCATATATATATATATATATATATATATATATATATATATATATAATCATAGTATTAATTGGGAAAGTTCTAAAGTTCTCGTTAAAAATAGATATAATTGAAAGGGATATTCTAGAATGTACATTTATCTATTTTAAAAATAATTTCAATAACAGTTCGGGAACGTGCAAAATTAACGAAATCTTGTTAAAATACCTTTTTTCCTTTATCAGTACATGTTAACCTTTTGCTAATCTCTTCCTACTATTTTCTTTATGCTGTACAGAGACATATATTTTTCGTTTCTTGCCTTTTCCCTTCATTCCCTGAAGAGATGTGTTGTTCAATACACGAAAGCATTTGGGATCGCTTTTTCTTTTCCTTTTAGGGATGCATCATATATATATATATGGTATATAATTGGTAGATGGGGAATGGGAAAGATCGCAGACAGCTATAGTGTGAAAACATCATGTTTATTTAAGCCAATCGTTGGGAACCCCTTCGTCCCATTATCAAACTTATGTTTTAATCATCTCTCCAAAAACAACATATCTCTCTCTCTCTTTCTGTCTATCTACCTGTCTATCAACTTATGCATGTCACAGTTTAATATTTACTTTACACGCACGCGCACGCACACGCACGCGCACACACACACACACACATATATATATATATTACAGGAAATCAGTGTAACTACGGATTTCATGAAATCCCTAAAATGTTCAGGGATTTCAAGTAAGGTTAAGTTGTGATATTTTCGTTAGTTTTAACGAAAATATCACGAATTAACCTAACCAATCGTCAAGGGCGTACAGTTGACCTAACCGGGCATTCAATAATTTTCCCGTAGGTTTAACGAAATTATCACGACTTAACTTTACATGAAATCTCTCAACAATTTAGGGATTTCATGAAATCCCTAGTTAGTTACACAGATTCCCTGTAACATTATAAATATATATATATATATATATATATATATATATATATATATGAAAATTATTTCACGAAAGTGACACGTGAAAAGTATTTATGATGAATAAAACCACGAAGGAAAAAAGAAACACAAACGGGTGCTCAAGCGCTTTCGTCTAATGACATCCTCAGGAACACTGGAGTGAAAGGACAGATCAAGGCAATATATAGGTTACAAAATAAACACACATACATACATATTCATATATATATACATATACATATATATAATATTATTATATATATATACATATACATATATATAGTAAGCATAGAAAAAATTGTGGGAGGAGCCAACATTTATAGTTTATAAAACGGGTCACAAAAGAATAAAGAAATAAAAATAAATATAAATATAAATTGAGAAAAAATTAATTACCAAATAGTGCCTTAGTGATATATATGTCACAGCCTAAATAATCATAAAGAAATAAACAGGCAAATAAAAAAAACCACAAATATATATACATACATATATATATATATATATATATATATATATATATATATATAAAAGACACTTTTAGCACTTTGGCCGACCTTCAATATAAATTCAAATGGCTTGTTTATGGAACAGGTCACAAAAGAATAAAGAAATAAAAATAAATATAAATATTGTAAGTGGAGTCTACAAATTCAAGCTCAAAAGGGAAGTTTTACAATCAATTTAATAGATGATGCCAAATTGATATATATGTCACAAAGAAATAAAGAAATAAACCAAAAAAAAAAAAAAAATTAATTATTAAAAAAATAATAAAAAATAATAATAATAAATTGAAAGATAAATTTTAAGAGAGGCAACCAATTTATAAGGGAAAAAATTACCACATATATATTATAGTCACAAACGAATAAAAAAGTACAAGTAAATATAAATTGGAAAACAAAATGATGCCTAGATGATATATAAAGAACAATAAAATATAATACAACTATATACGGTATATATACGAAATATAAACGCAATATATACAGAATATATATATATATATATATAATATATATATGCATAAGGGAAAAAAATTACCAAATTTGTTTTTATAATTATTGTCTGAAAAAAACGGTAGGTCGCAAAAGAATAAAGAAATAAAAATAAATATAAATTGAAAAAATTACAAATAATACACGTACACATGTATACCCGCATAACCAAATATATATACATATACACACTATATACAAACACACACACACACACACATATATATTATATATACATACAAGCTTGACCATCGCGAAATGAGAAATCATCGCGCAGAACCTTTGTGAGGTTGTAAGGTAAGGTAAGGTACATACACATATATATATATATATATACATTTAACTGCATACATACATACATACATACATACATACATATACACACATACATACATACATATACACACATATACATACGAACACATTTAACTGCAATGACCACACACATACTCACATACACATACATACATACACATACACGCATACAGCAAAAAATTGAAAAATAAAATTGTAAGGGAAACAACAAAAACAAATTTTTTACCAAAGATTTAACAACCTGCCTTTTTTGTTTAAATCCATTCTGAAGGAATTCAGAGCAACGGGATCGAGTTGAAACAGACCTTTACTCATGTTAAGGTTATTTGTAAGTTGAATTATAGCCGACTCAAGAATATTTCTATTAACAATGTTGCTAGAGTGAAACAAAACTGAAACATTATTCCAATCAATACAATGGGATAACTCTGACAAATGGACAAAAAGGGCACTGGACAACTGTCCCGTTCTAACGGAATATTGATGCTGTTTTACACGCGTTTGCAAATCCTTTCCCGTCTGACCTATGTAAAAGGAATCACATTGCTTACACCCAATTTTATAGATAATGCCTAAATTATTGGTAGGGCTATTTTTTACTATGATGTTTTTCACAATATTGTTATATGAAAAAACTACACTGATATCCAAAAGTTTAAGTACATTAGCAATGCCTAAGAAGCCCGGGAAAAATGGAAGTACTAAAATATTCTTTGACAAGGTGCGAGTGTTATTATTCACACGATAGAAGGTTCGTTTAGCCTTATTAAGACAAGATTCCATGAACGCAGATGGGTAACACAACTCACTTCCAATACCGTTGATATTTCCAATTCGGCATCGATGTATTCCGGACTGGCGATCCTAAGAGCGCGGAGAAACATTGAGGAAAATATGGCCTTTTTAATAGGGGTGTCATGTCCAGAGTAAAAGTGTACGTAGGACAAATTGTTTGTTTTTTTCCGATAGATACTAAACTTAAAACACGGGCTATCCCTATGAACACGCACATCCAAAAACGGGATTGAGTTGTCTTGTTCCACTTCTAAAGTAAATTTAATGGAGGGTCATTGCAGTTAAATGTGTTCGTATGTATATGTGTGTATATGTATGTATGTATGTGTGTATATGTATGTATGTATGTATGTATGTATGCAGTTAAATGTATATATATATATATATATGTGTATGTACCTTACCTTACCTTACAACCTCACAAAGGTTCTGCGCGATGATTTCTCATTTCGCGATGGTCAAGCTTGTATGTATATATATATATGTGTGTGTGTGTGTGTGTTTGTATATATGTGTGTATATGTATATATATTTGGTTATGCGGGTATACATGTGTACGTGTATTATTTGTAATTTTTTCAATTTATATTATTTTTATTTCTTTATTCTTTTGCGACCTACCGTTTTTTTCAGACTAATTATAAAAACAAATTTGGTAATTTTTTTCCCTTATGCATATATATATATATATATATATATATATATATATATTCTGTATATATTGCGTTTATATTTCGTATATATACCGTATATGTTGTATATATATTTTATTGTTCTTTATATATCATCTAGGCATCATTTTGTTTTCCAATTTATATTTACTTGTACTTTTTTATTCGTTTGTGACTATAATATGCATATGTGGTAATTTTTTCCCTTATAAATTGGTTGCCTCTCTTAAAATTTATCTTTCAATTTATTATTATTATTTTTTATTATTTTTGTAATAATTAATTTTTTTTTTTTTTTTTGGTTTATTTCTTTATTTCTTTGTGACATATATATCAATTTGGCATCATCTATTAAATTGATTGTAAAACTTCCCTTTTGAGCTTGAATTTGTAGACTCCACTTACAATATTTATATTTATTTTTATTTCTTTATTCTTTTGTGACCTGTTCCATAAACAAGCCATTTGAATTTATATTGAAGGTCGGCCAAAGTGCTAAAAGTGTCTTTTATATATATATATATATATATATATATATATATATATATATATGTATGTATATATATTGTGGTTTTTTTTATTTGCCAGTTTATTTCTTTATGATTATTTAGGCTGTGACATATATATCACTAAGGCACTATTTGGTAATTAATTTTTTCTCAATTTATATTTATATTTATTTTTATTTCTTTATTTTTGTGACCCGTTTTATAAACTATAAATGTTGGCTCCTCCCACAATTTTTTCTATGCTTACTATATATATGTATATGTATATATAATATATATATATATATATATATGTATATGTATATCTATATGAATATGTATGTATGTATGTTTATTTTTGTAACCTATATATTGCCTTGATCTGTCCTTTCACTCCAGTGTTCCTGAGGATGTCATTAGACGAAAGCGCTTGAGCACCCGTTTGTGTTTCTTTTTTCCTTCGTGGTTTTATTCATCATATATATATATATATATGTCGTAGGAAAAGGCTTGAACCGGGGACGATCATGAGTGTTCTTTTAGAATTTCGCCAATGTTTTCCCGTACCTGACAGGGAATGTGTGCAGATGCGTTGTGTCATCACACACCAAACATGTTACAACTACTGAACTACATCTCATTAATCTCATTAAGATACAATATATATTCTTACGATATTTTCTCAGATTCTATCCTGTTTCAACACGAGCAAATAAGCCACGCCCACATCAAGCACACACTTTAAAAAGAACTACAGTATTATATTCTGAGTCTTAATAATAATAATAATAATAATAATTATTATTATTATTATTGTTACTGCTATTACCGTTTCAGTTACTTGCTATTTCACTCCCATTCTGTAATAAGTGAACTGAATCCCATCAATTTTGCCAAAAAAGCTTCCATGCTTTCAATAGCCTATTCAGATTAGGATGCTTTTAATATATTAATTTTGTATTAGATATTGGTGTTTCATATCGGATATTGTATTTAAAAAAGAAGTTATTTCCCCGTTGGAAGATAATGTAAAACTTTATGCAAGTTATATTCTCTTCCAAAATCAATTATTTTGAATTTGAATGTGAAATGATGTAACGTTAATGTTTGTAAAAAGCGTTTGTCTAGACTTAATTTTGCCCAACAGCTGGAGCAAGTGTAGTTTATGTCCCCCTGACGCAAAAGGGGACACAAACTACTCTAGGTCAAAGTTGGGGAACGTAAACTACACTAGGATCTTTTGGAGACATTTTTTAAATGAATCCATCAAATAAACGTTAAAACTAACGAAATATTACGACTTAACCTAACCAATCGTCAATTTATATATATATTTATATATATATATATATATATATATATATATATATATATATATGAAAATTATTTCACGAAAGTAATACGTGAAAAATATTTATGATGAATAAAACCACGAAGGAAAGGAAACAGAATAGTGCTCAAGCGCTTTCGTCTAATGACATCCTCAGTGTTCCTGAGGATGTCATTAGACGAAAGCGCTTGAGCACCATTCTGTGTTTCCTTTCCTTCGTGGTTTTATTCATCATATATATATTATATATATATATATATATATTGACGATTGGTTAGATTAAGTTGTAATATTTTTGTTAGTTTTAACGTTTTATTTGAATCGGTATACGCGGGCAAAGTTGGGGAACGCAAACTACATTAGGATAATGTAGATTGTAGGGGAACGTAAACTACACTAGGATAATGTAGGAGAACGTAAACTACACTAGGCACCACACAGGACGTAAACTACACTTGCTCCCAACAGCTTATTATTATTCATTTTAGAATTATATTCTTTGATCTTTCTTACTGTGCTCATGACTTTGCATTTATCCGCATCAAATTTCATTTGACACATTCTAACCATTGTACAAAGCGTTATTTAGTTTCAGCTGAAGTTCCTCTCTTTAAACTATTGATTTCATTTTACCTTCAATTTTGTATCATCCGTGAATCTTGAAATTTTATCATACTGTAATTAATAAAAGCTTCAAGGTCAAGACTATTAATGTGTATTATAAATAAATTTGGTTTTACGACCATCCTTTGAAGACCTGCGCTCCATACAATAAAAACTGGTGAACATTTGCAAATTTTCACTCTTAGGATACTCTTCTTTCCGCGAGTGATTTATCAAAATCATGTGCAGTGGATATACAATCTGCAATATGTAGTTTCTTCATCGCGACAGGTTCTTATTTGGTGCAAGAAACCCTTCAGACACCCGTAAGTAGGTGTCGGTACGCCTTGTACCCGGCCCACACGGGGATAATAATTCAGTAGGGGAGAGTGGGGTAAAACGGGTTGGTAAGGTAAAACAGGGTACCTCCCCTTCCTTCTCGTGTGGTACTTCTGTATAGTTAGGAATACAATTACTAATTGCTCAATCATGTGTCGTCGGTATGGAGGTGGAACCCATGCAGTAGACTTTTTGTGTGCGCAAGAGAAAATATATAATTTTTGGAGGAGTGTTGTGATATAGTTATTGGTGAAATTTGTGAGTAGCTCGCTGGCCTGATTAACTACAGGACCTGTTACTTTTTTGTAGACTATTAAGGTTTTCTGAAACTGCAGTGTTATTTAGTTTGAAAATATACAAAACATTTGTTTTTCCTGTAAACACCTGTTTCAACTACAATTTTACACATGTATCCTATTTTACCCTACCAGTGGGATAAAATAAGTATGTCTCCCTCCTTTGGGAAAAACAGTTTCGGATACCCTGTTTTACCCGACTCTCCCTTAAATAAATATTTAAGTGCAAACTGAATTAAGAAATATAAATAAATGAATAAAAATACAAATTAAAAGATAAATAAAAGGAGAAAATAGGATGGTAAAATAGTTCATATACGTAAAGTGACCATATTTTTAGGAGAAAAAAGCAGGACATTTTTCTATTTTTGGAGTTATAAACTAAAATGACTATTTTCAGGAGCCAAAAGCGGGACACCTCTCTACCTCATATATATATATGGAACATAATTATTACTTCATTGCTTGTATTTTTCTCTTGAGTATATAATTATGAAAAAAATTAACTCAACTGAGAATGGCTTATATCTATGACATACCAATACACAATATTATCGTACTTGCTTTTCAATTCCCGTACTTTTCAGTAGAAGAAATCTTCTGAAGTAACTCTGGAGTTGATTTCAACAGTGTAGAACTCCATACAGGTTTGATTGAAGTTTATTTTAGTTAAAAGTAAAGCTTTTAGAGTTGAGACTTTCAGTTGTGCTTTCTCAGATGTCCACGTCTTATTCATTTGAGAGAAAGCACGTTCAGTCGAAGCATTAGTTCCTGGAAGACAGAGTATGAACTGAACTAATGCTGACATTCGTTGATGATTGACATCTCTGGCCTTGAAATGAGTGAATACTTCCACCCAGCGCTGGTCTGTTGATAATTTAGATGCATTCCACTCTGCTACTTTCTCATCACTATGTACTTTGCAAAACACGTGAACTCGTCAAATAATTCAGTGTCAAATTTGGGGTCAAATAGTTGTTTTTCAGCAGCAAAATCCATTGTTTTCTCAACAACTGACCACTTTGGAACTTGTTTTAATAAAGCCCACTGCATACACTCAACGTTTGGCAAGTGACCCGACCACTGATCCAAGTACTTAACACATGTGTCATAAAACTCAACTAATATTTTCTTTACAGATAAGGAATCATTAGAATCAATCAACCCATCTTGTTCAAGTTTGTTTACAAGACTCCTGACTGAGAGTGGCACAAACACAATATCTTTCTTTGATTGCAAATTATCCTTCAGATCACCCTCAATCTTTACAACCACTTGGTGAAAGGTGGCTGCTTGACAGTGCACAAAGTTGAGCCAGATCTCTGATTGTGGGTTTTCAAAAAAGTTTTTCAGTATCACTGGACACTTGCTTTGGCTCAGAAAGTATGATCTTAGACCAGGAAACAACTTGAGTATTCTTTCAACTGCAGGCATTAATGCCAACCACCTTGTTTTACTATATCCCAGTAACTGTTTATATTCAATGTCCACAAAATCACAAAACTCTTTCAGCTCTTCTACTCGAACAGTATAGATGTAGAAATATGAATATATTTTTACCACCACTGTTTCCACATCAATTGGCAGACAGTCACTGGCAGACTGAACAGCATTATGTACAATATGTGCAAAACAAACAATCCCAATTAGTTCTCTACCAATGTAGTCATTTAGCTTCCTGAAAATGTCATTCACTCCTTTTCTTGCAGCACCACCAAAATTACAGTTAGTGTTATCACCACAGAAAGCAACTAATTTTCTGCCCAGGTCATGCTCTTCAATAATATCAGTTAAATATTTCACCACAATATCTGAGGTTTCTCCAGGCTAAGATTTAAAGTCAATAAGCTTCACTTGAGCACCTTCATATGGCTGAAAGAAGCGAATTAAAACAGGAAACAGCTTGATGTTTCCATGGTTGCTTGCATCAATTAGCAATGTTATGCAAGGAGCATCCTTTAATTGTGTTTCTTAATTCTGTTTCAGCATATGGTGCAAATACATTTGAAACAATCGCTTCGCACTTTGTTCTGGCACATGAAAATTTTGGTTCAAAGTATGTTTTCAAAATTTTTGTTGCACAGTCAGTAGATCTGAAGCTTTGATTTTCCCTGACTGTATGGTAAGCCCACAAGCCCTCAGCAGCAGCTACTTCTAAATCCTTATTACTAGGCCTCACACTTTTAAAATAATCACTCACTATCTTACTAGATGAAGCACCGATATCAACCGATTTGTGTCTTTTTGAGCCAAGATGCTTAGTAATATCATTAATCCCACCATGTCCAATGCTGAAGTCACTTCTACATTTCTCACACCGTACATCACTTTCTGTTGTTGTTTTTGTAATAAATGGATATTTAGACTGCAGATGTGCAATAAATGTACACTTCCTTTTAGTTTTAGACATTTTGTGTTGTCAAACTAGGCCTACGACCTTACGTACGATACAATTAATAACTTTCCTTATCCTTCAAACGAAAAAGTTTAACCTAGCTGTAAAAGAAAAAAAAAGGATGCAGGGATAAAAATTAATTAAGGTTATTAATTAAGCAAACATAAAAACATAAAAGCGTTACACTACAACACAACTTTACAAAGAGGCCGCTAATGAAACACTGAAACGCTAGTCGGGAATCACGGCACTGCCGCACGGCGACATGTATCGTACCAGTTCAGTTTGCAAGTTAGTATTTAAATTTGGAATTCGGAATGTGGCATAATTCTATTAATTCATAAAGGACATCTAATGTCTAATGTAACAGTAATTTTAATAAAGCGGGACATTTTCGGGACATTTTGAAAAGAGGGATACGTCATAAATTCGGGACTGTCCCGCCCAAAATCGGGACTCTGGTCACCTTACATATACGTTCATGAAATTACTTCATGACGTCACGTGTCATGTGATTGATGATCCTAGTGTCGGGAAAAACGTGCCAATGCAATGCTGCTATTGATCATTGTATTAGTAATATTAAAATTATATTAAATATTTTCAATTTCCAGTTTTTATTGGATCTTCTGTCAATAGGCTAAACTACAGAAAAGAACGCAGCCGTGAAAATTTTGAGCTTCACATTGTGTCAACATTTCTGAATCTGGTATCTCCCAAAACCTCCTCACCCCCATTCATGCAACTTGGGGCTAACCCCCTCCCCCATTACCCCCACTCCTCCCCATTACCACACCCATCCCCCATTACCCCCACCCCTCCCCATTACCACACCCATCCCTCATTACCCCCACCCCCACCCTTCCCCCATTACTGCCTGGGATAAATTTCACAAACAGACAGGCTAAACTACAGAAAAGAACACAGTCATGAAAATCTTGAGCTTCACATTTCCGCCCGTAATACAATTTCTGAATTTTTTTCTCACAATTTTTTCTCACAATTTCTGAAAGTGTGACGGACGGACGGACAGCTCTCTTATTATAGTATAGACTAGTACAGTTCCCGTCGCTTCGCTGACGGTTAGACAGGCTAAACTACAAAAAAAGAACGCAGCCGTGAAAATTTTGAGCTTCACATTGTGTCAACATTTCTGAATCTGGTATCTCCCAAAACCTCCTCACTCCCATTCATACAACTTGTGGGCTAACCCCCTCCCCATTACCTCACCCATCCCCCATTACCCCCACCCCCACCCTTCCCCCATTGCTAAACTACAGAAAAGAACACAGTCATGAAAATCTTGAGCTTCACATTGCCGCCCGTAATACAATTTCTGATTTTTTTTTACAATTTCTGAATTTTTTTCTCACAATTTTTTCTCACAATTTCTGAAAGTGTGACGGACAGACGGACAGACGGACAGACGGACAGCTCTCTTATTATAATATATATAGATTAGCAAAAGGTCGGCGCTACGCGCCGATTTTGCTAGATCTGCGGTGCTTCGGCTGAATTGTGGGCCTACGGCGTATTTTATTTTGAACATCAGTAGCCCTTTATCTGGATATCATTCCTATTCCTCTCACCTTGGGCCTCAGTAATTGGGGTGCCTGCGGCCTTCCAGTTACTGGCAAACCAATTCATTCAATAAAACTACAGAAAAGAACGCAGCCATGAAAATCTAAAGCTTCACAAATCTTAATACAATGAGCTCGGATTTGAAGCTTAAGATTTTCATGACTGCGTTCATTTCTATAGTTTTATTGACCAAAAAACTGAACCGACAGTAATTGGGGGCCCTGCGGCCCGCCAAATCATAGTTTTCATTGTTTCGAGTGCATCAATAATATTGTTATAGTGTTCCATTAGTTGTGATAAGCATGATCTTCCTAGGAGACCGGAATCGATGTTGGTTATAATTTTTTTTTCTGAGTTCCCCATTAACCCCACCCCCTCCCCCATTACCCCACCCCTCCCCCATTACCCCCACCCCTCTCCCCCATTACCCCCACCCTCTCCCCCATTATACCCAAGGGTGGAAGGGGGCTGGCACCTTGCAAAGGATTTACTTTAAATTTTTTTTGGTTACATATATATATATCGCACTTAGCTCCATTATAATATAGATGATTATATAAGTATTATAAGTACTTTCACAGATTGGTAAAGTTACCCTTCATTTTCTTTCTTTTTTTTTCTTTTTTCACTTAACAAAAAACGTTTTCCACCAAATTATTCGCAGTCCAAAAATGCCATAAAAATATTTCCGATATAAAGCAGACTTTAAATTTTGCTTTTATTTTAGTCACGTTCAGTGGGTTAAATTATTTTGTTGTAGGTCTTTTTATGCCAAGAATCAGCTGCCGAGATGCACTTTTTGTTGAAGGAAACTGTTTGCTCAGGAAACATATACAAAGCTAAAATGGCGCCCGAATAAGCTACAAACGGAGGACTGGCAAAGAAAGGGAAAAAGAAGAAAGTCGCATAAACAGAGATAGGCTGATATACAGTTTATATATATATATTTTTTTAATTTGGGGTTGTTTAACCTCCTTCGCAACATCTAAGGTCATATGACGGAGGGGACCTACAGCTTTACGTGGGATCCGAACCACGGGATATATATATATATATTAGGGTGTGCCAATTACATAGAAGTGAATTTTTAATTTTATTTTTTTTAAACGACCAGGGTATATTATTGTTCAATTTAATGTAGAAATGCAACACAAAAAAATTGAAGGAGCTGCATCAATATTTAGGACTTGCTCAACAGCATTTAATGTTACAGTATTTAGCTATGTTTTTAGTAATTTGTCAAGTTCTGCACATTATGTTTCTTGGTAAAGCATTCTTTCTTATATAAGTATTTCACATAAGTGGAGTTATAGAGCTACTGAACAAGTATTAGTCACACATTCTCTACACGTCTGTACAGGTTTAAACGTAAACAAACAAGGAAAGCAACTATGCACCAGTTGGCACACATGACACGTCAGTCGTTGCTCTCAAGCACTGCTGGTGGGTTGTGTTAAACTGTGTTTTTCTGCTCAGCCACATACAGTAATTGTTCAGTTTTTTGCTTTTAGTGTCTACCAAGAATGGCAATGAAAACAAGACGCTACAGTGATATTTGGTTAGTTGGTAAATGTGAAGAAAAATTTAGTGCTGCAAAGTTACCATCAAGGCGTGATGTACTAAAAGTGTTATTTAATTTTCATACTGATAAACAAATGAGTCTGAAGGAAAGTGTTAAGAAAACTGTTCGTTTAATTTTGCCGATTTGGGAAAGAGCACGTATACCTACAACAACTGAATTTCATGTGCGTGAGAGAGTTGTACGTCTTCATAAAGAATGGCAGTCACTCAAAAAAAACATAAATAGATCAACATCTACTGAAAGCAAGAAACGTGATATTTTTGGCGAGTCACTGGATGATTTATTTGATATTGCACACCAGGATGCCATGAGTTTGATTAAGATTGAGGAAGATCGCTTATTCTTACAAGGTCAAAGAGAAAAAGGCCGTCGTGGATCAATGATAGGAGTAGACATGAAACTTTCAAAGAAAGAAGCTAGCAGAATTGAGCGATCACTAGCATATGAAAGGCAAAAAGAGAAACAGAAATATTTGCAGGAAGCATACATCATCAGCAGCAACAATTAATGAATCGATAGAATTAGAATCATCAGGAGAATCATCTGATAAAAGTGATCATGCTGATTTTGATCAAGAGATTGCTCATAAGGCTGTTTTGTCTAGGTGTTCTAACAGAGGTCGTGTTCAAGTTGTTACGCAAGAAGTTGCTGCAGCACTAGATGGAACAAAAATAAGTAGCAGAAATGCTGTTCACGTTTTCTCAGCAATGGCTTCATCTAATTTGCTCAGAGCTCCCAGAAGTGAGTTACAGATTAGCCACAGAACAATTCATCGGGCCAGAAACAAACATCGTGAATCTCTAGCAGCAGAAATTCGAGCATCTTTTGATCCAAAAGTACCCCTTACTCTCCACTGGGATGGAAAAATTATGGATGATTATACTGGAGCTGTTCAGAAGACTGTAGAGCGTTTACCAATTTTAGTGTCTGGTAAAGATATTACAAAATTACTTGCTGTTCCAAAGTTCAATACTGGGAATGCTTCTGGTATTGCTGATGCTTGTCTGACAGAAATAAGAAAATGGGGACTAGAAAATAGAATAGTTGCATTGTGTTTTGACACTGCACCAACTAATACTGGATTGAAAGGTGGGGTTTGCCTTAAAATTGAAACAGAATTAGAGAAAGATCTGCTGAGTCTTGCATGCCGCCATCACATATTTGAAATTATGTTAGAGAAAGTATTTTCTCTGCATGATGCTGGTAGGTCACCTAATATTGAAGTTTTTTCTCATTTCCGTGAATCTTGGCCTCATATTGATAAAACGCAGTATAAAACTCTACTTAATATAAATACTGGTAACATGGTAGAATAAGAAAGGAGAAAAGGTCTAATTGCATTTGCTCTTCAGCAGTTGCAGTCAAAACAGCTTCGGGGAGACTATCAAGAGCTCCTAGAACTCTCCATTATATTCCTTGGAGGTACTCCCTCCCAAGGCATCACTTTTCGTTAACCTGGAGCAGTACACCGAGCTCGATGGATGGCACGAGCAATTTATGCCATAAAAATGTGCGTTTTCCAAGAACAATATTCTGTTCAGCACCGTCAAACTACAATTAGGGGATCCCGCCTCTCCTATGTCAGAATGTTAGCAGATCACTTGTTACGAGTGTCACTGTTCGTCACAACTGTGTACATTAAATATTGGTTTACATGTACGTCATCTTGTGATGCTCCAAGAAACGATCTCATGCTTCTAAAAACACTTGAAGACTACGCTGACAAAGAAGTTTCAACTGTTGCTTTGACTGCATTCTCACGACATTTGTGGTATTTATCTGAGATATCAGTAGGTCTAAGTTTTTTTGACAATAAAGTATCCCATGAAGAGAAGAGAAACATGATTTATAACATGAGAGTGCAACAAGGTTCCGAAGAGCCTCCAAAGAGGATTCCCCCTATAAAAAATTTTTCTTCATGTTCATTGGCTGACTTTGTGACAAAATCAACTAAAAACTTCTTTAGTATTTTGGGAATTGATGAAACCTTTCTCGGTAAAGACCCCGCAGACTGGTCCAGTGATGCAACCTACAATGAAGCTCAAGCAATTGTGTCATCTCTTAGAGTAACAAATGATTTGGCAGAACGAGGAGTTGCTCTCATGCAATCCTTCAATGAAAGCCTTACTCGTGACGAGGAACAGAAACAGTTCCTTCTTCAAGTGGTTGAGTATCATCGAAAGAAGTTTGATGAGGCTGTCAAAAATATTGATTAAAGCTGTGTTAATGTTATTGAAAGTAAATGTTTGTTAATTAAAGGTAAATAAAATGAAAGGTAAATTTTTATGTTAATTAAAGGTAAATAAAATTAAAGGTAAATTTTTATGTAATTGAAAGTAAATGTTTATGTTAATTGAAAGTAAATGTTTATGTTAATTGAAAGTAAATGTTTATGTTAATTGAAAGTAAATGTTTATGTTAATTAAAGGTAAATAAAATTAAAGGTAAATTTTTATGTAATTGAAAGTAAATGTTTATGTTAATTAAAGGTAAATTTTTATGTTAATTGGAAGTAAATGTTTATGTTAATTAAAGGTAAATAAAATTAAAGGTAAATGTTTATGTTAATTAAAGGTAAATTTTTGTTAATTGAAAGTAAATGTTCATGTTAATTAAAGGTAAATAAAATTAAAGGTAAATTTTTATGTAATTGAAAGTAAATGTTTATGTTAATTGAAAGTAAATGTTTATGTTAATTGAAAGTAAATGTTTATGTTAATTGAAAGTAAATGTTTATGTTAATTTTTTTTTTTTGTATTGGGGCTTACCGCCATTTCCCGCTATACGCTAGCGGATATCATGGCGAAGCAGAATATGAGAAAGAGAAACGGAGACGGGGGAAAGGCACTAGAAGTGGGAGGACCGCGGACGACGGGTGAGAAGTCACCTAAAGCTCAGAGAGGAGGCGAGATTGGGAGAGGAAAAGGAAAAGACGGTCAAGCGAGAAGAGAGGGCTCTCAGCGAGCATAAGACGTAAACGATCGGGGAGGGGGAAATCAGAGAGGAACGGGAAGGCGCGACGACGTACTGACGACAGGGTGGGGCATTCCACAAGGATGTGAAAGACGGTGAGGGGCGACTGGCAGGAGGCGCAACAAGGAGCCTCCTGCCGGGACATAAGATAGCCGTGCGTGAGGCGCGTATGGCCGATGCGAAGCCGCGCAAGGACGACCTCTTTGTGTCGGGAGCGGTGGAAAGAGGACGCCCAATATGACAGGCGGGGGCGGATGGACCAGAGTTTATTTCCGGTGGCATCGTCCCAGGACTGCTGCCATATGCGGTCGTAGAGGGACCGAAAGACCCGCACATAGTCAGAGAAGGGGAGCGGGCGGGGGAGGGGAAGCATCGAGGCGGCGGACCGGGCTGTGCGGTCAGCCGCCTCATTACCGGAAACACCGACATGGGCAGGAACCCAACAGAAGGTGACCCGGATCCGGTGAACGGTGTGCAGGACATGGTACTCCTGTTGAATAATGCGTACGAGGGGGTCCGGGGAATTATAGCGCTCAGCGAGTCCGAAAAGATGGTACAGGAAGACCGCGAAAAACCCGATACCAGACGGAGGGCTTCCAGAAGGGCAAAGAGCTCCGCGGAAAAGATGGAGGCCTGAACCGGCAGGGGGATACCCCGGGAGGTAGGTGACAGCGACGGAGAGAAGACGGCGGCCGCGACACCTGCAGGGGAGCGCGAGCCGTCGGTGTAGACGGGAACATCGTCCGAGTGTACGGGAAGATGGGCCAGAAAAGAAGACCGGAGGACGGTAGGAGGAGACTCCTTACGCAGGCCACGGAGCGCCTGGCAGCGGCAGATAGGGGTGGTCAGCCAGGGGGGCGACAGGTCGAAGGAGAACGGCAGAATGGGTGGGGGGATCCCCAGGGACGAAAAGACGTCGGCCAGGGAGGCAGCGAAATGCCACGTGTCAGGCCGGGGTAGCGCCTGGGAGATCGCGGAGAAGAGTAGGGACCTCGGGAGGCGGCAGATGCGAAGGTAACACTTCGCCATGAGAAGGCCCCGGCGAAGGGGCAGGGGGGGGTGTCCGCAGTCCACCTGAAGACTAGCGACAGGGGACGAGCGGAAGGCACCCGACGCCAGGCGAAGGCCACGGTGGAGAAGAGGATCCAGCATACGGAGTGCCGGAGAGGACGCGGAGCTGTAGACCACACAGCCGTAGTCGATGCGGGATTGCACCAGGGAGGTGTACAGGCGCAGCAGAGTACGCCTGTCCGCCCCCCAGGTCATGTGGGACAGGTGACTCAAAAGGGAGAGGGTGCGGCGAGATGATTGCCGCAACCGCCTAAGGTGTGGAACCCAACCGAAAAATTCGTCGAGGGTCATACCCAGGAATCGAACGGATGGGATGAGAGGAAGAGGAGTGCCGGCAAGGGTAAGGGCGAAGGTATGCGACAGACGGAGGCGCCGAGGACGGAAAAGCATACTGGAAGACTTAGAGGGTGAGAAAGCATAGCCAACCGAGGACGCCCAGCGAACCACCGCGTTGATGGCTAGCTGGAGTCGACGTTCAGCCAAAGACGGGAGGCGGCCAGAGCAATAGATAGCCAGGTCATCGGCATAGAGGGAGCTACGAACGGAAGTAGACAGGACCGTAGCGACTGTGTTCATCACTAGTGAGAAACACAGGACGCTAAGGACACTACCCTGAGGGACACCCTCCTCCAACGGAAAGCGGTCAGAGAGGGTAGAACCGATGCGGACGCGGAAAGAACGGGCGGACAAGAAGTTATAAATAAAGGAGGGAGAAAGCCTACGAAACCCAGGGAGCGTAAGCAGTCAAAGACCGCGCTCCGCCGAGTAGTATCGTAGGCCTTCTGGAGGTCGAAAAAGACGGCGAGTACAAAGTGACGCCGGGAGAAAGCCTCCTGCACGTCGTGGCTAAGGAGGAGGAGGGGGTCGGTGGTAGACCGGAAGCGCCGGAAACCAGCCTGGGTAGCAGGGTATTGGTCACTCGCCTCCAGAGTAAGAGACAGCCGCGAGGCGACCATCGCCTCCATAACCTTGCAGGCGCAGCATGTCAGGGAAATGGGGCGATAGTTCGACGGGAGTGAGGGGTCTTTATCGGGCTTCGGGATGGGGACGACGATGGACTCACGCCACCGGTCCGGGAATGAACCCTCCAACCAAATCCGGTTATAGAGGTCCAGTACAAAGCTGAGAGCAGAGGGGTGGAGGTGCCGTAACAAGTCATAGGGGATATTATCGGGGCCGGGTGCGGAGGAGCGTCGGGGGCGGAGGGCCTCCAGAAGCTCCGTCATGCGGAAGAGGTGATTATAGGGGTCATCCCTATGAGGTGGAAAATCCGGTGGGTCGCGGCGGGAATGGGGGGAATCGGAACTGGAGATGGCTGCGAAGTGCGCCGCGAGTGCATTCGCGACGGCCTCCGGATCGGAGACGAACTCGTCGTCCCCGACCCGAAGCACCGGGGGTCGAGGGGGGACACGGGTCCCCTCAAAGCTACGCACCTTGCGCCAAACAGTCGAGGGGGCAGTCGTGGAGGAGATCCCGGACACGTAACTCCGCCAGGAGGTACGCCGGGCCAGTTTCAGGACCCGACGGGCCACTGCCTTCAGGCGCTGAAACTCGATCTTGTGCTCCAGCTGGCGGGTCCGGTAGAAGCGGCGGCCGGCACGCGCCGCTCCTGAACGGCATGGGAGCACTCTGGGTTCCACCATGGGACGCTTCGCGGCCTGGGGGAGCCAGAGGTACGGGGGATGCAACTGGCGGCAGCCGAGAGGATCTTACTCTCGAGGAATGCGAGGGCCTCACTGACGGAGGGAAAGGCAGGAATTGATGGCGAGATCGCCGTGCCCCTCGCGTATGAGGCCCAGTCTGCTCGGGCGAACAGCCAGCGCGGGCGGACAGAGGTGGGGGGGAGGAGACGGGTCGGGGTAAGACACACTGGGAAATGGTCACTGCCGGAAGAATCCGGCAGGACCTCCCAGGTGAACTCCGTCACGATTTCGAGGGAAACCAGGGAAAGGTCGATACAGGTGAAACTGTCGTGGGCCGAGTGAAGGCAGGTTGGGGAGCCATCGTTCAGAAAGGTGAACTCGAGCTCGTCCATAAGGGAGAGAAGGGTCCCGGAGAGAAAGGTGGAGCAAACGTCCCCCCAGGCCGGGTCCCGACTGTTGAAGTCCCCGAGAATCAGGAAAGGGCGGGGAAGCTGAAGAATTAGGTCACGGAGAGAATCGGGTGGAGGGCGTACGTTAGGGGAGAGGTAAAGAGAGCAGACCGTGAGCTGGCGCCCCAAGGAAAGGCGCACGGCCACAGCTTGCAGGACTGTACGGAGCGGGAGGGGGCGGAAAGGGACGGAGCGGTGCACGAAGACCGCGGCGCCCCCCTCCCCGCCCCATCGAGAGGCGGGGAAGGGAGCCCGCAGTAACCGGACACTCGAGGGAGGGAACGGGATCCCAGAATCGTCTCCTGAAGGCAGAAACACGCCGGACACCTGGAGGCCAGGAGAGAGGAGAGACTCTCGAGGCCTACCAGGAGCCCGCGGATGTTCCACTGGAGGAGCGAGGTATAGGGAGGGGTAGGAAAGTCAGCGTAAAGGATGGTTATGGGGTGGGTGGGCCGATCGGGCGGCCCGAGATTAAAGAGGGAATCGGAAAGCCCCGGAGTTCAGCGAGGGACGCCGAACGAGGGCGAAGGCGAGGGTCACCCCGACGAGGGGGCGATGTGGAACCAGACGCCGGCAAGTCCTCCAGCAGAGGAGTCTCCCGGACGTCCGGGGGAGAGCGATGCGAGAAGGGGATGTGAGAGGTATCCAGAATGCCCCTCCCTTCACCGGAGGTGCGGGGGAGGCAGGACTACGAGGGGGAGTGGAAAATAATACCTCACCCAGAGGCATTGGCAGGTCGAGGAGAGAGATGGGGCGGGTCAAGCGCGGGGGCGTGCACGTCCCACCCACCCCGACCAGGCGGGCGAGTTCCCCCTCCAGTGGGTCCATCGACCGGGCCGGAGAGGGGTGTATCTCAGCCCCCACCACGAGGGCCGTCTGGGACCCCAGGGGGGAGCGTGCATAACGGTTGCGCAGTGGGGATGGTGAGGACACCGGGGCGGTAGGGCGAAGGGGGCGTTTGTGTTTGGGAGAGGAAGGTGATGCGAGGCTTATGGCTTCGAACCTTTCGGGGTCACCACTGGCGCGGCGCTTGCGGCCCCTACCCCTCCGTCGTGCGGCCCGCATGGGTGACGGCGGGTCACGATCCGGAATGGGGGTGGCCGAAGGCGCCTTTGGAGAGGGCGTAGAAGGGGCAGGGGTGGTTGCCGACGAAGCATCGGCGTTCGCGGGGGGAGCACGTGGGGACGCGCTGGTAGTACGGGGAGCCGCGGTAGGAGTCCGCTGGGCGGCAGAGGATGGACTGGTAGTAGCGGACACGGTGGGTGGAGGCGCGTTGGGAACCGCCGGTGAGGACGGGGTCCGGGAACGGAGAACCTCGGCGTACGAGGCACCACGCCGGGCCTCGCAGCCACGCAACCGGTCCCGCGCCTCCCGAGCGCTGAGAAACTCTGATGAACAGAGGGCCCGAACCTCCCTTTCAAAGAGGAAGGACGGGCAAGAGCGGGATGAAGCAGGGTGTGGTCCATGGCAGTTGGTGCAGGAAGGCTTAGCAGTAGGGGGCAAGGGGTGGGGAGGGCCGCCGCAACGGACACACAACGGGGCCGGCTGACGGCAGGAGCTGCTCACGTGGCCAAACCTATTCCACTGAAAACAGCGCGTAGGATCTGGCACGTATGGTCGTACTGAGAATTCGCACGCTCGTCTCTCACCAAAGCCCCAGAATACCGAAACGGGGGGCACCAGTGAGTCGAAAGTGAGGAGCAGGCGAGGAGAAGGGGCGGTTGGGGATCGCGATCTGTCGGGAAAGCGGCACACCCTCACAACACCCTGGGAGGCGAGGTCAATCTGGAGGTCTTCCACCGGGATGGGTAGAAGACGAGCAGCGTAAATTGTGCCCTGGCACTGATTGAGGCGGGGGTGGGGGGACACCGTAATCCCGCAGCCCAGGACATTGGGGATAGCGAGCAGAGAGGAGGTTTCGACAGAGGAACGCAACCTTATCAGAATGGAGCCATCCCTCTGAGGCCGAAGGTCAAAACGAGCCGTCCCCGTCACCCCATGGATCGCTCGAAAGAGGCGTTCATGGTTAGTGGGGAGGGGCTTGGAGGAGGAGGGGCGGAGGACGAGGAACTTGTCCACCGTCCTAAGGCCGAGCGAAGACGTCGGGCCAAACACCACCGGTACTTCGAGGGGACGGGGAGACGAGAAAGGCGGACGGCGACGTCGGGTCCCACGTCCCCCAGGGGCCGAGGGGGCCGGGGGCGATGAGGCACGACCGGAGTGGGAGGCGACCGGGGCCGCGGGCTTCCCACCTGAGGGCGAAAAAGCAGGTGGGTCCCTATCGGGACGTGGAATATGGGGGGATCCAGGGGTCGGGGGGTCCACTGCAGGTCCATCCGCCACTGGCGGGGGTCGGGCAGCGGCGCCGTTTATGTTAATTAAAGGTAAATAAAATTAAAGGTAAATTTTTATGTAATTGAAAATAAATGTTTATGTTAATTAAAGGTAAATTTTTATGTTAATTGGAAGTAAATGTTTATGTTAATTAAAGGTAAATATATTTAAAGTTCAACATCTTTGAGCAAGTCCTAAATACTGTTCAATTTTGATAAGATTTTGTACATTATGTTTTTGCACTGAATACAAAAAAATTACATCCTGGTCGTTACAAAATTTTGAAGTTGCAATTTTAGGCACACCCTAAATTATATATATATATATAACGTAAAGAACGACGCTTATATAGGAGATATTCCGCGCAAGACGAGAGAGAGAGAACGAAACAAATGAAAAAATGAGGTAACCACCCGGGAATCGAACCCGGGATCTTCCGATTGCCGGTCAGATGCGATACCATTACACCATGGGCCTCACTCTTCCAAATGCCGTAATTCTTCTACATACTCGCAGAAACCAATGCCCCAAGGGGGCACCTCCCGCATGCCGTAACATTATATACATTCAACTGCAAAGAACACGCAGTATAAATAACGTAAAGAACGACGCTTGTATAGGAGATATTCCGCGCAAGACGAGAGAGAGAGAACGAAACAAATGAAAAAATGAGGTAACCACCCGGGCATCTGACCGGCAATCGGAAGATCCCGGGTTCGATTCCCGGGTAGTTACCTCATTTTTTCATTTGTTTCGTTCTCTCTCTCTCGTCTTGCGCGGAATATCTCCTATACAAGCGTCGTTCTTTACGTTATTTATACTGCGTGTTCTTTGCAGTTGAATATATATATATATATATATATATATATATATATATATATATATATAATATATATATATATGAAAAGAAGGATCAACACAACGGCAAACATTTTCATTTATTTGTACTTCAGACGTTTCGACAAATCTTTTGTCATCATCAGTGAATTAAGTCTTAAAACCTTAAAACAAAAGTAAAAAGTGAAAATTACATCAATACAATATTAAAACCATTAAAATTAAAACCTTAGAGCAAAATGAAAATTGCATCAATACAAAATTAAAATCATTTAAATTTCATCACTATAAAAACTAAAAATATTAAATTACCTCAATAGGTAAATACACAATGTTTACATCCACCTCCATACTTGGCAAAGTCTAAGAGAACACTGGATGGTCAGAGGATTAGAAAGGGTATGTGTGAGAGAATCGGTTGGTTAGTTAAAAGAGTTGTAATTTGTAGGATGAGCTATTATTATTAAGGGAGGGTTTGTTTCTATAGATGTACAAAGATTCTAAAATTCGGAGTTCTGTAAGGTTATTGGATCTAGTTAAAATTTCAAACTGAGTTTTGTGAAGGGGATGGTCGTTTTCATTACTATGGTTTCTAATTGCGGATTGTGGAGGGCTACTGAGGGGACGGTTGGTACGGACTGACAAGCCCAAATGTTGAGAAAGGCGCACCTCCAGTTGGAGTTGAGTGCTGCCAATATACGCAGCCTTACAGCTGTCGCACGTGTATTTGTAAACAACATTGGGGCATACAGTTTTGGGGAATTCATCTTTGAACTTTAAAAAATTTGATAATTTAAGTGGGTTGACGAAGGCGAATCTAAAATTTATTTGGGGATAACTAGACTTGAGCAGTTTGGACAATTCGCCTCGAATACGCAATGATAAATAACCATAAAAAGGTAATTTAATATATCTGGTTTCTTTTTGTACTGTAGTTATGGGGAGTTTAGTATCAAAAGTGTTATTTAAAAATTTCTTTAACTGGTTATCGAATAGATGAGAAGGGTAGTAATTGTTAATAAAGTACTGTTTTAAAAATTTAAATTCTTCGTTTAACGAAAAGTAATCCGAACAAATACGGTAACTTCTTGTTAATAATGTTACTATAGCACTAATCTTATATTTATAAAACATACAACTTAAATAATTGGTTCCCAAGCCAGTAAAAGTTTGTTTTCGAAATAGTGAAGTATGGAACTTATTATGAGCCCGTTTAACTAAAACATCCAGGAAAGGTAAACTATTATTTGTTTCGTTTTCGTCAACCCACTTAAATTATCAAATTTTTTAAAGTTCAAAGATGAATTCCCCAAAACTGTATGCCCCAATGTTGTTTACAAATACACGTGCGACAGCTGTAAGGCTGCGTATATTGGCAGCACTCAACTCCAACTGGAGGTGCGCCTTTCTCAACATTTGGGCTTGTCAGTCCGTACCAACCGTCCCCTCAGTAGCCCTCCACAATCCGCAATTAGAAACCATAGTAATGAAAACGACCATCCCCTTCACAAAACTCAGTTTGAAATTTTAACTAGATCTAATAACCTTACAGAACTCCGAATTTTAGAATCTTTGTACATCTATAGAAACAAACCCTCCCTTAATAATAATAGCTCATCCTACAAATTACAACTCTTTTAACTAACCAACCGATTCTCTCACACATACCCTTTCTAATCCTCTGACCATCCAGTGTTCTCTTAGACTTTGCCAAGTATGGAGGTGGATGTAAACATTGTGTATTTACCTATTGAGGTAATTTAATATAATTTTAGTTTTTATAGTGATGAAATTTAAATGATTTTAATTTTGTATTGATGCAATTTCTTTTGCTCTAAGGTTTTAATTTTAATGGTTTTAATATTGTATTGATGTAATTTTCACTTTTTACTTTTGTTTTAAGGTTTTAAGACTTAATTCACTGATGATGACAAAAGATTTGTCGAAACGTCTGAAGTACAAATAAATGAAAATGTTTGCCGTTGTGTTGATCCTTCTTTTCATCTGTAAGCTCCGTTTCCCTAAGAAGTCAATAGCTTTGATATAATAATATATATATATATATATAATATATATATATATATATATATATATTTGTAGGGTACGTGCGAAAGGCTTCGTCCTAAGAATCGCGTTCATGTAAGGGTTCGAACAAGTGGTGGTACACATAGGCGTATGGAATGGCACTTTAATGGGGTTGGGGGGGGGGCGGAAAAAATTTGCCCTAAAAATTTTCAGGGTGCCCTGATTTCCGCATAAGCACTATGTGTAGCATAAAATAACAAAGGTTAGAGTATGAGTAACATATATTAAAGCCTTTTTTATACAAAAAACATTACAATTTACAAAAATGAGATGAAATTTTGCTACAACATTTCTAAATGACAAGCAAAACTACAACATTGCAGTTGATATAGAATTCAGTAAGTCCTTAACATACGTTTTAATTATTAACTACAAGTATAGTAGCAAGTAATTATTAATTCACCTCAAGAAGAAAAAAAAACAAAGGAATGTCAAGAAAAATCTACCCTGAGAATTTCACTATTTGACCTGAAAATGCTCAATATTTGCCCTGAAAATGCTCAATTCCCTAGTCCTGGGGGAGAGGGGCGGCCTGCAGACCCCCAGACCCCCCGCCTCGTACGCCTATGGTGGTACAATAATCACTCAGCTAAGACAATTATGGACATTTAATACAACCCTATAAAGGGAGTAAATGCCCACCGACTACTAAAATAAAAGTTAAGGCTCAAATTAATTAATCAAGAAGCTGACAACGCCTTTTCCCCTTCGGCCTTCACCCAATATTTATGGCACCCGTCAATAATAATTCCAAAAGAATGAATGGAAGGGCTACTCCTACTACGGAGTTGAGGAAGGCGCTTTGCAAAAATTTGAAGTACTGTACAAGGTAGCAGAACCAATAGCGAGAACCAACGTCACCTACTTTTAGCCAACCGTGATAAGTTCAAGCTTCACTAAGTTTTGAATCCCAAAATGAAGCATTAATTATATAACAATATAATTTATATACTACCTAACTTTTCAATAACAAATTACTCACGTAGAAATTACGTAATTATTTACATTATTTGTAGATTCAATAAATGATGCATTAACCTACCTCATATAGAGTTTCACTCAAATTACAAATGAAAAGCTAGCTTAATTTCGGCACATTTTGCCCGCTCCTGTTTATCAGTAATTGAATTAGGCAAAACAGTCGCCACGAAATTCACGAAACCTATATATTATTGTACAGGGTGGCTCATAAGTCCCAGTCGAGGATCTCTTCCAAATGGACGACCCCACGGGATTCAGTTGAAAATTTGTATACAATTAAATTTTTATATTCTAATAACGAAAGTGACATTATTTTCCTGGAGAAATATTCGCAACATACGAGAAAATATTGCAGGACATATATTCATAACTACGACAATCATTTCATGAGACGTGGTATATATTTTATAGTTCTAACTTTCATAGCTGCAGTCACTATATATATGTTAAACTCTTACCGAAAGAACTGGCTCAGTCGAAGATTTGTTCCCTCTTTCATTTTAACTGAACCCTATAGAAAAATATCAGCAAAGCTTTCACTTTATTCGGATCATCTGAAGATCAGGGCCCCCAGCCTCAATTACCAAATGATATCTTCGTTAAAACTAACGAAAATATCACGACTTAACCTAACCAATCGTCAAGGGCGTACAGTTGACCTAACCGGGCATTCAATTTAATTTATTATTATATTTGGTACTGTAAAGCAAAAAAACAAGAATACATGGGGTTGCCCTGATCCTTTTATTCTTCCATATAATAAACCATTAAATCCCAAATATGTAACAATATCAGAACGAGCAATTAAACAACTTTAAATATTAAATAATTTTACTATAATTAAAGTTTAGTTTTGTATACAGAATCTGCCCAACTAAACTTATATTTGCACTTGTATTGAAATAACATTTCACTTACCTCAATATACGAATAAGTTCCGTATATTGCGAACTCAATTAATTTAGTAAATAAACGAGTCAAGATTTCTCAAAACAAATAAGAAAACACTCTCCATCTGTACTTCTCCAATATTCATATATTAATCAAATTTAAACTTCTATGCTTCATCCGCAATCTCGCTCTCAACACCAGCCTCAGGTTTCCTTAGCGAATGACCTAACTTTTCTTACTAAATGAACTTACTCTTACAATATATGTATATATGAGAGAGAGAGAGAGAGAGAGAGAGAGAGAGAGAGAGAGAGAGAGAGAGAGAGAGAGAGTATAAGACAAAAGAAGAACAAAAACTAAACCAAAAACAAATAAAAGTACTTTTTCTTTAAAAAGTTTTGATATATTTAAAAGGGAATTGTCCATGCAGCACCGTGAGTGGACAAATCCCTTTTGACCCTGACTAGCACTTCGCGGACGGCTCTTCAGAAGACTATGACTTTTCTCAAAACAAACTACACCACACGCACTTTATACCAAAAGACAGAGGACGTCGTCGTGAATAATTTGATGTAAACATTGAACAAATTCGTCCACTACTAAAAACTTCAGAGCAGCAGGCAAAAACAAAATTTCAGCTATTTTACAATTTGTGTTGTTTGTTGTTTGTTGTAAAAAAATAAATAATTTTGTGCATCTAGTCCAGGGGTAGGGAACCTTTATTATGTGGCGGGAAAATCTCAACTAAAATACTATCTACCAAGCAAATTGCAGCTTTAAAAATAGTTTGGGATATATGATAATTAAGATGTAAATAAATTTTTGGCCTCAGTTCTGTTATAGAAAAGGCATGGGAATTTAATACTAACATCTATGTAATATTCATAGATCTTAAAAAAAGCATTCGATACAGTGCCCAGAGGAAGAATGTGGAGATGTTTGGAGGAGATTTATGGGGTAAGGGGTACACTTCTTAGGGCTTTGAAGTTTGTATCAAGTTAGCGAATGCAAAGTAAGGACTGGACACAAAAATGATGAGTGGTTTGAAGTAAGAACGGGGGTGAAGCAGGGCAGTGTTATATCACCACTGCTGTTGATAGCCTGCATGGACACAGTAATTGCAAGTTTCAAGCGACATCATGAAATGAATAATAATAACACTGGTCAACAAAGATTTTTCATCAGAGTAAACTTTGTGGTGGCTGGATAGCATTTTTCACGCTGATTCCAAAACTGCATTCAGATTTTTTCTAGCACGTATAGTTTTCAAGATGAAGGCATATATATAACTACACAGATTTAACCATTTTAAATAGGCAAAATACTAATATTTCAACATTTGATTGTGTTTGTTTTATTGTGTTTTTTTAGTTTATTCATCTTATTTATTTCAATTATCTTAATTATACATCTTATGTATTTCAGGTGTGAGCCTTTACGTCTAGCAGCATTGTGATTCAGGCAACAACGCCGTGCTTTGTGTGTCAAAAGATCAGTCCAGTCCAAGAACTTGTTGTGTCAAGTTGGTGTACATTTTTTTGAATTTATAGTTTGCTCAGGTCAGTCAACATGCCTCGACAATGTAAGAATGACCCCGACAAGTTCTGTTTCGTATGCGGCCAGTTGACAACTAAAACACAGCGACGAAGTATTACAACCGACATTAAGAAAATATACAAGCTATACTTTGGTTGCCATCTAGGTGACCAAGATAAACCATGGGCGCCACATCAAATCTGTTCTGGCTGTTCAAATGGATTACGTGATTGGCTTAACAAAAAGAAAGCTTCAATGCCATTTGCCATACCCATGATATGGAGGGAGCCGAGAGATCATCATGAAGACTGTTATTTTTGTAGTGTGAACTTAATGGGGTTTTCTGCCAAGAACAAACACCAGATTGTATATCCAAACTTGGATTCAGCACGTAGACCAGTAAAACATGATGAAACATTGCCCATTCCAATTCCCCCAAGTGATAGGCTAGATTCTATCATAGATGACATGGAGAGTGATGAAGGTGCAACTGGCGTTTCCGGACCATCTACAGAACCAGAGTACACTTTTGAGCCTAAAAAGTTAACTCAAGGACAGTTGAATGATGTTGTTAGAGACTTATCGCTGTCTAAAGAGAAATCAGAGCTTCTCGCCTCGAGACTAAAGGAGAAAAATTTGCTTGAGAACAATGTTCGTATTAGTTACTACCGAAAGCGGAATTTTGAATTAACAGCATTCTTTTCAGTAGACGGTCCTCTCTGTTATTGCCATGACATCAATGGACTATTTACAGCCATATCTCAGACGTATGTGGCATCTGAGTGGCGCCTCTTTATTGATTCGTCGCAGAGAAGCCTGAAAGCAGTTCTTTTGCATAATGGTAATATAATGCCATCCATCCCCATTGCCCATTCCGTCCATCTAAAAGAGACATATGGCAATATGGATATACTACTTAAGGCAATCAAATACGACAGTCATCAATGGAATGTTTGTGGAGATCTAAAAGTTATAGGAATGCTTATGGGTATGCAGTCAGGATTCACAAAATTTTGTGGTTTCCTTTGCCTGTGGGACAGTCGCGCCACTATAGAACATTACACCAAAAGTGACTGGCCACTTAGGTATACATATGTCCCAGGGATAAGCAATGTCCAGTCTGTCCCTTTAGTGGATCCCCAAAAGATCTATCTGCCACTTCTTCACATTAAACTTGGTTTAATGAAGAATTTTGTTAAAGCAATGGGTAAAGTCAATTCTGAAGGGTTCCAATACCTTTCAAGGAAATTTCCGAAGGTTACTGCAGCAAAATTGAAGGAAGGAATTTTTGTTGGGCCACAAATAAGGGAGGTTTTGAATGACACTGAATTTGAAAAAGTCCTAAGTCCGCTGGAATTGAAGGCTTGGCTGGCGTTCAAATGGATATGTGAAAACTTTCTTGGAAGCAACAAGTCACCTGCGTATAAGGATGGAGTCAAGAACCTCCTTGATGCCTTCAAAGAAATGGAGTGTCGAATGTCGTTAAAAATTCACTTCCTGCATTCCCACTTAGATTTCTTTCCTGAAAACCTTGGTGCAGTGAGTGACGAACAAGGAGAGCGCTTCCATCAAGATATTCAGATGATGGAGAAGCGCTACCAAGGATATTGGAATGAAAGCATGATGGCGGACCATTGTTGGATGCTGTATCGTGACAATCCAGGCCAAATTTACAAAAGGAAATCACACTCACAGCGCTTTTAATAAAATAATGTATATATTCTTTATTTATAAGTACATTGAATAAGGTATATGATGTATTTGTTGTTTAGCATTCCTAAGTGTGATCTATACATCCATAAATTTTCTTATAGCAATATCAAAAACTTAAAAATATCAAAACCAGTGTATCTATATAACTATACGTGCTAGACAAAAAATAAAACCAGATTCGGAATCAGTGCGAAAAATGCATTAAGAAAAGTGTGATCATGTTTGTGATGAGAAAAAAAAGTTTCATTTTGTTGGCCAGTGTAATGGAATAATGGCATATGCAGATGACATAGCATTCTGGACGGCAGAGAGAGAAGATATAGAACAAGCTTTAATTGATTGGAATGAATGTTTGAAGGAGGGAGGAATGGAAATGAATGTAGAAAAGATAGAAATATTAAGTGTATGTCGAAGAGACGAAGGAGAATTCGGAGTTCAAATAGGAGATAAGGAAATAAGAAATGTTGAAAAAATTAAATATCTAGGGAGTATGTTTACTAAAGAAAGCAGTAATATACAAGAAATAACTGAAAGAATTGCAAAGTTTAGTAAAAATGTCAGAATGTTATACCCGCTACTGAGAGATGAACATATGCCCCTTGGGACTAAGAAAATAATCTTCGAAACAGTTTTAACACCAATACTGATGTATGGGTCGGAACACTGGAAAATGCGCATGGCAGATCGAAGCAGAATTCAGGCGGCAGAAATGAGACCGTTGAGGACTATTCTGAGAAAGACGCGAAGGGATAGGATAAGGAATGAATAAATAAGAGCCAATGTGGGAGTAACGCCGATTTTGAGAAAAATCGACGTTGCCAAATTGAGATGGTTGGGCCACTTGGAGAGAATAGAGGAGGGGAGAACTGCAAGGAGGTGCTGGGAGTGGAGACCAGGGAATGGCAGAAGACCGCGAGGGAGACCGAGAAGGAGATGGAGGGACGAAGTGGAGGAAAGCTTGCGAAGATACGACTTGCCCAGCATGCAAGAGCTCGAAGAAATGAGTGTGCTGCTGGACAGGGCGGAGTGGCGAAGGAGGCTGGCTCCACTGACAGGCTGACTAGCCTACCTGGGAGCTGAAGAAGAAGAAGATGTAAATATTGTATGACTTTAAATAATCAAACTGTCCGCGGGCAATTAAATTACACTAATTTAATTACACATTATGACATGAGGTGGCAGGTTCCCCACCGCTGATCTAGTCACACCACTCTTGTATAAAATTTTATACTCTTTTGCGAAATCGAGGAAAAGCAAGTCAGTCCATAAATTTAAAAAAATACCACACCTCTAAAAATTTTGAGATTCACACTAAGAGCCAGTGAGACCATATTTGTGAAGCTGCACTCAAAATGTAAGTGGTTCGTGAACTTAAAGTAAATGTTAAATTCTCGCTGGTTTAAAAATTTCTGTTCCAAATTGTATGATGAAGACTATTTTTTTGTAAAATTTGTGCTTAAAACAAAATGGTGTTGCCTTCAAATATTGTGGGCCAGTTTGAGAAATGCGTCCTGCAAAAAGACCTTTTTTGTGGGCATAATAATCTATATTATAATAAGAGAGCTGTCCGTCTGTCTGTCTGTCCGTCTGTCCGTCACACTTTCAGAAATTGTGAGAAAAAATTGTGAGAAAAAAATTCAGAAATTGTAAAAAAAATTCAGAAATTGTATTACGGGCGGCGATGTGAAGCTCAAGATTTTCATGACTGTGTTCTTTTCTGTAGTGTAGCAATGGGGGAAGGGTGGGGGGGGGGTAATGGGGGATGGGTGGGGTAATAGGGAGGGGTGGGGTAATGGGGGAGGGGGTTAGCCCCCAAGTTGTATGAATGGGGGTGAGGAGGTTTTGGGAGATACCAGATTCAGAAATGTTGACACAATGTGAAGCTCAAAATTTTCACGGCTGGGTTCTTTTTTTGTAGTTTAGCCTGTCTAACCGTCAGCGAAGCGGCGGGAACTGTACTAATAAACCTTAAAAATAACAGAACAAGAATAACACAAAAAACATTTGGCGTTAAAAATTCAAAGTTAAAAAAAAAAAAAAAAAAAAATTAATGAAAGCTCTTAGAAAGAAAACTCCTTATGCACTTTAATGTTGTTTTGCAGATTCAGTTACCACATGTCACTCTAATACACTGAGACTAGAATTTTCATCGAGATTATAAACAGTTAGTCATGAAAACACTCCTGATGATAATTTGTATTTAAAATCATGGGGGACTCTTGGTGATTCATCTTTCATTATACAGTGCGTTCGAAAAGTCTCTCCGCAGTGCTATGTTAAACACAGGAAATTGAAAAACTACAATGTTTTCATTCAACCATGATTTAGTGATTTTATTACATAACCTTTTGATTTTACAGCATGTGTTGAAAGTGTTTTCCACCATTTTACGGGCACAGAGCAACTCGTCTACACTTGTCACACACTTTTGACAACAAGCACGTTGACTGCGGAGAGACTTTTCGAACGAATTGTATATATAAATAAATAGAAATAGTGTACACAAGCGGTAGCTCGCTGTCGCTCGCGACCGTTGTACAATAGGGTGGCCCACTTTTCAATTTGTTTTTAAAAGTATAGGTTATCGTAGTTTTTCCCATTATTTGGCACTATACTAGCACATTGGTACCATTTTTACAAAAATTGATCAATATTTAGGGGTCTCGCATCGACCTTGAAATTACGTTTTTTTTTTTAAATGCGTACTTTTTAACTTTTTACTGAATCAAGATAAATCATTAAGTAGGGATGTTTTCTGGATCCTCTTGATGAGAGAAGTCGTTTGGTGTGCCTTCCAATGTCATACGACTAACGGTTTAAAAGTTGTGCCTGTATACAGGTAATACCAATGTGCTAGTATAGTGCCAAATAATGGGAAAACCACGATCACCTATACTTTTCAAAAAAATCAGCAAATAGCAGACAAATAAGGAAGAAAGAAACCATAACTTAAACAATCACTTTTGCATTGTATTGACCACTATCACACGTCACTGGCTGCAACGTTGTCCCTCTGTGCTATGTCATCGTGGCGAGTGATGACTTCTTGAAGTCGCCGAGCTCTTTCCGGTTCTTTTCCACCACTTGCAGAAGATCCTGCAGCTGTGCTTCGTCCTTTGTGACCGTTCGCATAGTCTTGTATCAGTTGGACTCCTCTTTCAGCAACGTCATTGGTGACCTGGAGATTAGAGATCACATCCTTCAGACGACAAAAGTCCTCGTTCTCGTCCCATTTATCAGTTGGCAGGGTGAGCCACGAAGACCCATACATCTTCAGACCTGCAAATAAGAACCAGGAGGACTCGTCGATCAGGTCGGGGAGTAGCGTCATCTCGTCGACTGAGACGTTCTCGTATGTGAAGTCTTTGGGTACAGGGAGGTGGGACAGCTTCTCTGCCATCTGTTGCTTCACAGTGCCATCCACCTTGTTGCTGCATAGAGCGAAGATGACGGTCTGAGGCCTCAGATACCAGAAGTGCCGCCTCATCACTGCCAGTGACGCTTCTGCCACCTCGCGGTCCACTGCCCTATACCTCAGAAAACGCTGGTATAGTACCAGGTCATTCAACGGCGCATCAGCTGCTACAGGGGCCGCCAACCAAGCTGGTACGTACAGAAGAGCGATGAACACCACGATCCTGTGCAGTTTGTCGACCAGCTCGGCGTCGAGCTCCAGCTGCCTACTGAACATCAGCAGTTTTATGTAGTAGATGACCTGAAACAGCAAAGCTGGGCACTTGCGTTTTTTTTTGCGGTACTGCGGTACTGCGGTACTACCGCACTACCAAACCGGTACCGCATAACGCAGTACCGCAAAGGATCGCTGAAAGTACAGCAGTACCGCTACCGCATTTTTTGCGGTACTGCGTTATGCGGTACCGGTTTGGTAGTGCGGTAGTACCGCAGTACCGCAGTACCGCAAAAAAACCGCAAGTGCCCAGCTTTGTGAAACAGAATAGGCACCATTGTAAGTAAGACAGGTTTATTGTTACCAATTACTTTGTTTGCGTTATAATGAAATGTTTATCTTTGAATAACATTTAAACTTATCTCTAGATTATTTTTGTTTGAAAATACTAACTTTAGCCATCCATCTTGCGTGGTGGTAGGCTCCTGGGCGCATGAGGTGAATGCCACGGCGTGGTTGTGTCCCGAGTACCAGGAGCGTGATCTCTGCCACTTCCCGGTAATCGTCTCTGACGAAACCAGAAGCTGTGCTCAGGAAGCTGACCGCCGCGTCCCGGAGTTCTATTAGCCACGTACTCTCCGCCAGATTCTCGACCTGCAGCTTGCAGTAGATCGAGAGATCGAGCTCGTCCCATCTTCAAATATAATAAACAAGAAAATTGTGTGAGAAAACTCTGAAGTTCCGGTTTGGCTTGCTGTTTTATAAACTAGTGGAATATCATGTGTGTCCTAACTTTACCTTACACAAAAAATTAACTAAACTTCTCTTCAACTGCTGAAACAAAGGATCAGTTGGTGCCGTAGTCCTTCCGAGCAGGGTGACGGCTACTGCCCCCACGATAAGCTCTAGGACGTGATGACGGCATCCCAGCTGGAGTAGTGGTCGCCCGAGCATGTTTTCCAGCCGAACAACTGCACCCTGCACCCTCCCCGTGTTGGTGGAAGTGGTGTCGAAGCAGAGTCCGATGACGCTCTCCTCACATCCCCAATCTTCGAGAGCATGTATGGTTGCCCGCGCCTGCGACAGTCCGGTGCCGTCAGCAACAGCTGGGACTGACAGCAACTTTCTTTCTGTGCAATGAGGAGCCCCGGAGATGAGAATTGCTTGGCGGTGCTCCGCCGTTCCAAGGAAGTTCTGAAACATGCCATATATTTCAATTTCATGGTTGTAAAGTAACCTATTTTTGTTCACATTCAGTTCTCTTTTTAATTGACATTATGCTTCATGAATCTCATTACTAAATTGATAGCTACGAAAACTTAATCAACTGACCTTGACCATTTTGCCATCCCAGTGGACAACAGTGTGCCTCGGTGGTGTGAAGGAGTCCTTCACAGCCGTCGCCACTTCACGGCGATGTGACACTCTTCCCCGGCGAGCCGTTTCTTTCGAGATGCTGAACTGATTGAGGTCTGCTGGTGGATCCGCCGAACGTGTGATAGCAGCCACAATGCTTACTACCTATGTAGAGAATGGAAAGTGGAAAGGAAACTGTCAAGAATACATGTGGGTTACGGGACACTTTAAAACTGACGCTATCGATGAATATTATACACAATACGCACCTGATTATTGGACATGCGGAAACGATCAGCCACTTCCATGACAGCAGGTGCATTAAGGATGCGGCGAGGAAGATTGACAGACACACTTGGCTCTTTCGGCAGGGGGAACTCTAGTTCTGTCTCCGACTCTCCTGACGTGACAGTATCATCATTCTCCATGGCCTCATCTCCGGTTTCGTATGCACACTTTGAGGTTTGCGGCTCCTGGCGAGGACGTTTTCTTCCTTCCTGTAGCTTTCTTTTTACAGCGAAAACTTTATCGTTCCCGCTCATCGTTGCCACCCGAGGACCACGTTGATCGAGGTAGAAGTCAATGTCTTCTTTCTTGTCCTTGTCGGACAGCAGTCGATTCTTCTTTATATCTTCGACAGCGTCAGATGCTCCGATATCCCACAGCTTGTCCACACTGTCCGAAAACTTGTGCCGTTTTCCTCCGGCGTCAGTTTCTCGTTTTCTGCTCTTTTGGAGTAAGTGCCACTCTTTCCACAATGCCTCTAGCTTCCGTTCGCAGTTGAGCTTTGCGATTGTTTTAATGCGGGCCATGTTCCAAAACTTTAAGACTTTGTTTACGGCTTCTTTGAATGCGTCTTTCCTGTTAGCAGTGTACTGGATAACACTGAAGAAGTATTGTAAAACCTGCCGTGTTGTTGGCAATTTGCTACCACTGATGGAGGACGACGGTTGGCCAACTAAAAAAAATTTCCGAGGCCGATCTTAGAGAAGGTAGCGATGTTATTTTCGCCTTTCCTTTTGATGACTCTCTATTTGTAGCTTCAAAAGTTCTTCCAGTTATGGTTGCCATCGATTTGTCCATGACAAAGGATGAGGAACTCAGACAGAATTTCAAAATGTTATGATCTGCAAAAAAAGAAGGCACAGGCATAGTGCATTTTCTAATTACCTATATACATTATACATTCCGCCCGGTGACTAATTTTTTGAAAAGTATAGGTGATCGTGGTTTTTCCCATTATTTGGCACTATACTAGCACATTGGTATTACCTGTATACAGGCACAACCTTTAAACCGTTAGTCGTATGACATTGGCAGGCACACCAAACGACTTCTCTCATTAAGAGGATTCAGAAAACATCCCTACTTAATGATTTATCTTGATTCAGTAAAAAGTTAAAAAGTACGCATTTTTAAAAAAAAACTAGTAATTTCAAGGTCGATGCGAGACCCCTAAATATTGATCAATTTTTGTAAAAATGGTACCAATGTGCTAGTATAGTGCCAAATAATGGGAAAAAACACGATCACCTATACTTTTCAAAAAAAATTGAAAAGTGGGCCACCCTATTGTACAACTTGGCCCTCCTGTGATCCAGCTACAAAATTAAAAAAACGCCATTACCCCCACCCCTCTCCCCCATTACCCCCACACACAAAAGTAAAAAACGCCATTACCCCAACCCCCACCCCCACTACCAAAATTACCCCACCCCGTCCCCCACTACCCCCGGGCGGGTAGCAGTATATCTGTATATGTCACACAATGTGAAACTCAAGATTTTCACGGCTGCGTTCTTTTCTGTAGTTTTATCGCGGTGTTGAGTCCTTCGGACCCAGTAATTGTGACCTAGGACCGGGAAACTTGACAGAGCACATCGGCAGCTCATGGGCTATCAGATGGTGGTGGCTGCAGAATTTTCCGATGTGCCGTTTAGTCTGTGCACGGTTCCAAAGAAAGCGGACACACACACACACACACACATTTTAGCTCAATAGTATATAGGACAGGGGTGGGGAACCCTTGGCACGCCAACGACTTTTTTCCGGCACGCGATTCCCCGGGCTCACCTTAAAAAAAATTAAATAAATAAATATCCAAATTCTTCGCTGAGTTTTATATTTTAACTTAATGTTTTCTGCTAAAAAATGGTAAAGATTAACTTCTGTTTAATATATTATGTAAGTAAAATAACATTTTATTTTCTCTGTAATTTTTATGTATTATTCATAAGGGATTAAGAATCAATAAAAGAATATCTTTAATTTTATTTTCTTTCATTGTGCTTTAGTCAAGTAAAACGATTATGAGATTGGGCACTGTAATGTATTGGGAAAACTTGAAAAAACTTATGGCTGATTGATCTGATATATAAAAAACCAAAAAAAATCAGAATTATTGTTTACTCTTTTGCTGCTGTTAAAAATTGCGTTTTTAAATTGTGTGGCTGTATATGGCAGCTATAATTACACTTAAAGGCTAATAAAAAATATCCACGCTATCAACAGGGTAGAACGACCTTCAAGTAAAAATTCCGTTACTAAATTTTACATTTATTCAATCTTACATGACTTACAATAATCACTCTTACAATATTCTTTGATTTTACCGCTCCAGTGTAATTTTTGATTATTTGAAAAGGTTCTCCCAATACTTAAAAGGCACCAAATAATAATATGTTCCCCAAAATTTCGGTTGGCACGTGAGAAAATTTTGCATCAAAGATTTGACGATTTTGGCACGCTCACTTAAAAAGGTTGCCCATCCCTGATATAGGATATTAAAATATACATACTGAAACCAATGCGAATGAGTATATATAAAACACGTCTCATCCAAGTGGGTAACGGGTTAACATAATGACATTGGTTCGAATCTTACCAAGGTAAGGTAAATTTATTTCTAATGTATTTGATCTCCAAACTTAATTTGATGTTAATATGTTGTTCCTGATTAACATAAAATTAATATGCATGTAATTATACTCGGTTAACCAAAATAAACTGAAATAGTATTCAACTGACAGTTTCTCCAATAGATGGTGCTACTCACTTCGATTAAATTATTTTCAAGGAATCAGTTCCCAAAAATATTTCATCAAACATCGAAGTTTGATGAAAATGCTGTTATCACCTGAGGGCACTTGTTCGATGAAAGAATTTCCCACATCTTGACGAAAATTGTGGACTCAATGTACATGTTAAATGCTGCCGCTAATTTTTTTTTGGTTTTGTTTTTATTAACCTTGAATTTTTAACGCCTAATGTTTTTTGTTATTTTTGTCCTGTTCTTTTTAAGGTCTATTATTATGTATACAAAAAAGATTTGCCTTTTTGCGGGACGCATTTTTCAGAATAATACTCGGAGTGTACATATAATGCATTACACACGATATGGGATTTTATATATTATTTTTATATGGAAGGACCCATAGTCTTCAATATGTTTAAAATGTTACGCTTAAGTTACGCCTTTAAGAGGAATAAAAACTAAACAACATAAAGTTAAGGAACAAAATAGCGAATAATGGTCTTACATTTGTTAAAACTTAAAAAGTTGCGTTAATTTTATACAGTGATTTTAGCGTTGGATAAAAATTACGCTCAAATACTATATATGAATAATGATGTGCAGCTCTTTGTAAAACGTTTTACGAGCGAAATTATTTTTTCTGGTAATCTTTTACAGTTTTTACGTATGTTATATTTTATCTTCCTTTTTGTAATCCTATTCTAGTCCTAAAAGCCAATGAAACATTACATATATTGTATATATTGTAGCCTCACTAACCTGTGGCGAACGCCTATAATAATGAAATGAGGTTAATTAAATGAATGTTTCTTGAGGCTTGAGGTCACTAGATCTCTCGATCAAAATAATAAATGTTATTAATGGAGATTAATATAATAACAGTAGAACTAATTTTCAGTAGTCCGAAAAATGCGTTCTGAAGTAAGGCATATCTTTTTTGTATGAATAATAAGAAACCTTGAAAAGAAATTTACAATAATAACGTACAATCCTAAGACCCAACCCGAGGGTAAGGCAAGCCAGCATTGTTCTCGGCCGGTCCCAAGTCCGGATAAATGGGGAGGGTTGGCGTCAGGAAAGGCATCCGGCCATAAAAACCCAGCCAAAACCACAATGGTGAGTCTTCAACACGAAAATGCGATGACGGCTAGGGCGTATCCCGTAGGCGACGTACAGAGACCTCGCCCGACCTCTGTGGTGAGGTGAGGGCTACCGCACCAAGAGCGGGTGCGGCTAACGAAGCGAGCTCGGGTGGACCTGAGAATTGCGACGCTGAATGTTGGAAGCATGACTGGCAGAGGAAGAGAGATTGTGGAGTTGATGAAGAAGAGGAGAGTTGGGGTGTTGTGTGTACAAGAAACACGCTGGAAGGGAAACAAAGCAAGAGAACTCAGTGAGGGATATAAATTGTTCTACAGTGGGGCGTCGGTTGAGGGAAGGAATGGTGTGGGTATTGTATTGGCGAAGGAATTGAAGGATAGCATAGTGGAAGTAAAGCGAAGAGGAGATAGACTGGTGACTTTGAGAATGAATTACGGGGAACATGTACTCAATATAATCAGTGCATACGCACCCCAAAGTGGATGTCCGGACGACGTTAAGGAAGCATTCTGGAGGTTATTGGAGGAAGAAATGGAGAGTATTGCCGAGGACGAAAGAGTGGTGTTGGGCGGGGATATGAATGGACAAGTTGGTGATCATAACGATGGAGTGGTCAGAGTGCACGGTGGTCATGGCTATGGAGAGGCAAACGTGGACGGTGAGAGTGTTGGATATGGCTGTATCGTTTGATCTAGCGATTGTAAATACGTTTTTCAGAAAGAGGGAGGAGCATGTTATTACGTACAAAAGTGGAGGCAGAACATCGCAAATTGATTTCATACTGTATAGGAGGGCGCAATTGGCCGAGGTGAGGGACTGCAAAGTTATTCCAGGAGACCATGTGACGCCACAACACCGGTTGGTAGTCATGGATGTGATGTTGAAAATAGGAAGAAAGACTTGAGGAACAACAGTGAGGAGAATTAGGTGGTACAAACTGAGAGAGGAGGGGAAGAAACGGGAATTTAGAGAGAGAGTGTTGAGTGAAATCCATGTTGATGAACAGAATGTACAGGATTGGTGGGTACATAATGCGAATGTCATGAGAACGGCAGGTAGAGACATATTGGGGGAAACATCAGGTAAAGTGTGGGAAGATAAGGAAGGATGGTGGTGGAGTGATGAGATCCAAAGAGCACTACGAAGTAAGAGAGAAACTAAGAAGTTATGGGAAGAATCGAGGAGTGAAGAGTGTAAGGTGGTATATAAAGAAGCAAAGAAACAGGCAAAGAGAGCAGTGGCGAGAGCAAAGGCGGAGGCATATCGGCAGATGTATGAGGATTTAGAGGATCGTGAAGGACAAAAGAAGATATACAGATTGGCTAAGAGCAGAAATAGAGCGACAAACGACTTTACACAAATAAAGCAAATTAAGGGAAGGGAGGGGGCGGTGCTGCAAAGAGATGAAGAGATAAAGGATAGATGGAAGGAATATTTTGAGGAATTATTAAATAAAGAAAACCCAAGATCTTTCTATGAGGATGGATTACCAAATGTAGCTATGACAGAACAAGTGGGGAGGATGGAAGGGAGTCGTGCTCTGAATAGGATAAAAAATAACAAAGCGACTGGCCCAGACGAGATACCAGCCGAGGCATGGAAGGCACTGGGAGATGAGGGGGTGGATCTGGTGTGGGATCTAATGCAGAAGTTGTTTGACCAGGAGGTGATTCCGGATGAGTGGCGGACCAGCATCATAATGCCTATATTCAAAGAGAAGGGAGATGTACAAGATTGCACGAATTATAGAGGGATCAAGCTAATATCACATACAATGAAGATATGGGAGCGAATAGTGGAGAGTAGGTTGAGAGACGAAGCGGAAGTGTCAGTGGAACAGTTTGGATTTATGCCGGGAAGGAGAACGAGAGATGCAGTTTTTGCATTGAAACAGTTGGCAGAGAGGTACAGAAAGGGGCAGAAGGCGTTGCACATGGTTTTTATTGATTGGAGAAGGCATATGATAGGATACCACGGCAGGAAGTTTGGAGATGCTTAAGGGAAAAGATGGTACTGGAGAAGTATGTTAAACTGATCAAGGGGATGTACAGGGGAGTAACAACTAAGGTGAGGAGTAGCGTGGGTGTGTCAGAGAGCTTTGGGGTGGAAGTTGGTCTGCACCAAGGATCAGCTTTGAGCCCCTTCCTTTTCAATGTGGTATTCGATGTGTTGACGGACAGGATTAGAGGGGAGGCGCCGTGGTGCATGATGTATGCAGACGATGTTGTGTTGAGTGGGGAGACGAAAGAGGAGGTGGAGCAGCAGTTGGAAAATTGGAGAGAGGCGTTGGAAAGTAGGGGGATGAGAATTAGCCGAAAGAAGACCGAATATATGAGATGTGATGTGCAGCAGGACCGAGGAGGGGAAGTGACATTGAGTGGAGAGCGCGTTAAGACGGTGGAGTATTTTAAATACTTGGGGTCAACAGTGGATGCAGAGGGGGAGCAGAGAGAGAGATAAACTGTAGAATACAGTCGGGGTGGAAGAACTGGAGACACGTATCAGGGGTGCTCTGTGATAAGAGGGTCCCAGTGAAACTGAAGGGAAAGGTATTCAAAACAGTGGTGAGGCCGGCAATGTTGTATGGAATGGAGACTGTGCCAATGAAGAAGAGCAATGAAAGAAAAATCGATGTGGCTGAAATGAAGATGTTGAGATGGATGTGTGGAGTGAAGAGGAGGGATAGGGTCAGAAATGAACATATAAGAGGAACAGTGAAGGTGGCGGAAGCATCTAAGAAGGTGCACGAGGCCAGGCTGAGGTGGTATGGACACGTCAGGAGAAGAGAGGAGGAGTATGTAGGGCGCAGAGTGCTGGAGATGGAGTTGCCGGGACGGAGAAGAAGAGGAAGACCGAAGACGAGATGGAGGGACTGTGTGGTGGCGGACATCAGGGAGAAGGACTTGGAGGAGGACGTGGTATACGACAGAGGAGAGTGGAGAAGACGAACCAAAAACAGCGACCCCATGTAAAGATGGGATAATAAGCTGCGGAAGAAGAAGAATTAATGGAGATTAATAAGTGTTGTTCGATTTTCCTTTAATTAAACGAAATGGGAAATGAATGTTTAAAGCTAGTATTAATATGAATTGAATAAACAGTCATGTTTGCTTGAATTAATTGTGCATTGAGAAAAGTGCTTAAGTTACTGATTAATATTGATAAGAAAAGGAAAAATGCATAATAGTTTGGGATAATGATTGGCGAGTAATATTACGCGAATGAAAGAATTTTTATTAAATTAAAGGATTAATATGGGCCCACGGAGGGCTGCCTTTGAAAGTTTCTGGCATGGTACGTTACCCCAGGTCGACTGAAGAGAAATGCGAGCAAGGTGCCGAAGTGAGGAGGTTGACGCTCATGGTCGTTGCCTTTGGTTTCAAATAATTAATAAGCGCCTTGTTTGAAAGAGAGATGCAATCGAGAGAAATCTTGTGTTGGCCTGAGACAAGTGAATGCCAGCAGGTGTCTGCTTGTAAGAGTCGTTGGAGAAGTGCTTGAAGTATGTCTATCTATTTAATATATATATATATATATTATAATATATATATATATATATATAATCAATCAAATATCAATGTTAAGTCATTTATAGTTACAGCTTAAGTGAAAGTAAGATGAAAAGTTTAACATTTCTCTCACAGAACATCATTCCGCCCATTTCAGGGTAAGAACAGCTCGCAGCAGCATTATCAAACAAACAGGGGGTCAATTTACTGACGAGGCTTCCGTATGTACTCGTAGTTAATCTCCACTGAAAGAGTAATGCTCCGTGTTATCCCAATTCAAAGAATATCCAAATCTGTATTCATTTTCGCGCAATTTTCGTTAGTTTCTATTGAGGACACCTTCAGTTATCATCATTTCAGGTGCATGATTCTTCAGGAGCAAAATGTACTGTAAGTTTGCCTGTATCTATCGCAGTCACACTCGAAATACCTCAGGCTTACTCTACACAAACTGGCCGAAAACCACAAATGTCCGCAATCACAAACCCTCCGTATAGAGAGAGGCGTGTACTTTTTTTTACCTACGCCCATTCTGGGTTCTTTTAATTTTATTTTCATCAGCGTTCCCTCGTTTTCTTTTCAATTAAGTTTCGCCACTCAAAAATCCCAGTCTTACAATTTACGTTGTTGCTAATTTGAACTCAGCCAATCTGGTTTATCTCAATTAGGGGTTATAATCATGTTTTCTAAATATATTCTCAAAAATGGAATGAAACTTTACATATAAGCATAAAACGGAATAAAACTTAGAGAAAAATAATTATTTAAGAATAATAGTTATTTTATTTATATATCTGTAGACTCAACAAGGAAATAAACTTCATTTGTAAACATTAAACAGAATAAAACTTAAAGAAATACTCAATCCAGAATAAATCTCCAAAAATTTGTCGTACCTTTTATTTTTAAGATTTTAATATTTCTCCATTGTATTTATTTCTAACTTAATGTAGTTCCCCAGTCCTTGTATTTACCACTCACCTTTACTGTTATTATTATTATTATTATTATTATTATTATTATTATTAATAATTCCAGAGAGAATACCTTTGTTTTCCTCACGAAAGTTCAATTTCAACCGTTTTGATTTTTATTTCCCTCCGACCATTGCACTTTAACTAATCGTGTTCTTGCCCGAAATTTTATCTTTTTTTTTTTTTTTATTTAACAACTACTTCCATTCCAATTTCTTTCACGTTCGCACTTCCGTATCTCATTATTTATATATATATATATATATGATGAATAAAACCACGAAGGAAAAAGAAACACAAAGGGGTGCTCAAGCGCTTTCGTCTAATGACATCCTCAGGAACACTGAGTGTTCCTGAGGATGTCATTAGACGAAAGCGCTTGAGCACCCCTTTGTGTTTCTTTTTCCTTCGTGGTTTTATTCATCAAAAATACTTTTCACGTGTCACTTTCGTGAAATAATTTTTCATATATATATATTTTTATGTGCCCTCGACTATATCTTAATTTACATCCTGTACACATAGTTCTATAAAATTTATTCATTGCCTCCTCATTTCGTATTTCGCAATTACGCTTTCTGTTTGAAACTAGCTTCTTTTGTGGTTTACCGGTTTTTTATATATATATATATATATATATTATATATATATATATATATAGTGGGCCTAGTATTAGCCGAGTGAGGTGATGCTGATTAATTTAGTGTTAATGACTAAGTGATGTAATGACTGATTGTTAATGACAGGCTGGGTCAACGATTTATGATGTCTTACGGTATCACCGGTTTGAAAGTGGCTAATGGAGTAGGCCTACTATAATTATTTTTGAGTGATACGAATTGATTCGAGGTCACCAGCTTGGATTACACCCAAGCAAATATTGTTAATGTTAGAAAAATTACCTTATTGTTTGGTGTTTATTAAGAAAATAAATCATTTATTTGTTCACAGTGATTAACATGGCAATGAAGGTATTTACGGTGATTAACAATTATATAACGGAATTTGTAGTATGCTAAATATGACTGAGGATTAGCAAAAGAGGAAATGGTTATACAGATTAATTGTTAAGTAATACACTCATTTATGGTAGCCTAATGGTGTGCAAAAATGGAACATGGAATAAATGATGCAGCCCAATGATAATGGAATTTATGCACGTAAGTTGGTACACTGTAAATAGATTAGACCTTCATTTAGGTAGGCTAGAGTTACGCATAAATGGAACATTGAATGGGCCTAGTAATGACATAAAAGAATGCAAGTGCGTTTAGTACCCAGGAAGTGGATTCGGCCGTCAATAATGAAATGCTTAAATAAATCACATAAATAAACGGATGCAAAATATTTATGGATTACATGAATGAACACAATAGCAGGATGGTACACGCATACGGTGTTGGAATGACACTTGAATTGGGCACAGGAAATAAGCCTAGTATGGGTTTGTATTAGAGAATTAGTCTGATGCACAATCAATAATCATACGAAATATCACCATAACAGGGTGATACACAATTATTGTTGATAATGACACTTAGATTAGGAAATAGGCAGTGGCGGCTCGTGACTAAAAATTCTAGGGGTGCTGTCTCTAAGAATGGGTTGAAATAATTACTGAAATAAAAGGATGAGCATTGAGCAATGAATAAAAGTTTCAAAAGTTATTGAAAAAGTTATTCAGTGAGCTCATCCTTATATTGTTCTTGATTATTTCAATTGTAAATAAAAACTTTAGGGGTGCTGCAGTTCCGCAGTGTCTACCGACGAGCCGCCACTGGAAATAGGCTTATTGCGTTTCAACGAGAGTTAGTTTGAACGATTTGTAAAACACTTTGCGTTTACAGCCTACGCTCCTGCGGTACACTGATGTAGGCTTTGCGTTATTGTTTAAGAAAAGAGACAGAGCTTACCGACACGGCGAAATACCTCTGGGTTGATGAGTTACTTGGAGGTTGGCCTATTGAACTGGAGGCCCGAGGTGATGTTGACCGTCCTATTGAAGTTTGTTGAACGGGCGCCGGTCGCCTGATGCAGCTTCTTGAGATGAAGGAGATGCTTGAAAGTTGACCTTGTAGAACATAGGCCCGAGGTGATGTTGACCGTCAAATTGACGCTTCGTGTAGAGTTGAAATGATGCTTGAGGGACTGAAACCGGCTGAAGTCGAACGGCGCTGGGCTTCGAAGGAATGCTTCTGCAGGCGGTCTGTAGAAGGTCTTACTTCTACAGATCTACAGAAGCTAAGACTAACAAAGACCCTAAGATCCACTCTAAGGTTAGCCCGAGAGAAAGGAAAGAGTAGGGGGTTAAGAGAAGAAAATAAGGGGTTAAATAAGTATCAACACCTATCACTCATGGGTTAACATTCATTCAGAAAAAGAGAAAAAAGACTCACCATCATCATCCGCCGGCCACTGCCAACAAGTCAGAAAAATAGTCGGAGAGAATAGGAAAGGGGTGAAAGATGAAAAGAAGTAAAATAAGAACGCTTACAAACCATGCAAACACAGTCTTAACTCACAGTCATACCATGCAAACTACAGACATGCAAGTAAAGAGAGTTACAGACATGCAAGTAAGGAGAGGATATGAAAAAAAAAAGTACGTAAAGTTAAACAAAAAGTGGGTTAGTTTACTCTACGAGCTACATCTACGTTCATGTTAGTCTAATTTTTTTTTTAAATTTTATTGCTGGCATCACACGCTGGCATGTCACAAGCTGGCATTAATCGTCAACAGACTCATCCTCGACCACCACCCCTAGAGCTCCTGTTACTAATTGTTTTTTTATTTTAAACAACGTTAATATTTTTAAAATGCCTATCTAAACGGTTCTTAAACATATTAACGCTGGTAGAGTTAACGACTGACGCGGGAAGATTATTCCATTTATCAATTACTTTAAACGTAAAGAAGTTTTTAGCGATATTAGTAATGAAACGTCTGCCACGCAACTTAAATCCGTTATTACGAGTATTGCTATTATCGAAAGTGAACAGTTTGTCAAAATTTACGTTATCGATGTTATTAACGATTTTGAAAACTTCAATAAGCTCCCCCCTTAATCTCCTAGTTTCGAGTGAATGCAAGTCTAACTCTTTTATCCTATCTTCATAAGGCTTGTTGCGCAATGACGGAATTAGTTTCGTGGCACGACGCTGAACCCTTTCTAACCTATCAATATCCTCACGCAAATACGGGCACCAAAACTGAACAGCATATTCTAAATGAGGCCTGACTAGGGACTTGTAAAGGGGCAATATAATATCCTTCGATTTAAATTCGAAATTACGGCTATGAAGCCTAACATCCTATTAGCTTTTGCGCAAGACTCCAGGCACTGGTTCCTAACTTTAAATCCTTAGATACGCGTACGCCTAAATCTACTTCCTCGTCAACGCTCGCTAACTCTCTACCATCCATCGTGTACGTGTAATTATTGTTACGAGAACCTATATGCAAAACTTTACATTTGTCTACGTTAAATTGCATCTGCCACTTATCCGTCCACTCCATAATCCTATTTACATCGTCTTGGAGCCTATTTCTATCGTCCTCGTTAACAACCTTACCGCCTATTTTAGTATCGTCCGCGAATTTTGACACGTTACTAGTCAATCCTACATCTATGTCGTTAATGTAAATTACAAATAGCAATGGGCCTAACACTGAACCATGTGGGACACCGCTACCTACATCCAACCACCCCGATTCACTACCATTAACAACGACCCTCTGTCTCCTAGAACGAAGCCATTCCTCTAACCCAGGGGTTCCCAAATTGGTGTTCCGCGGAACACTTGTATACCGTGAGAAGTGTTCCGCGGAACACAATTTGGGAACCCCTGCTCTAACCAGTTAGCTACCTGACCGCGTATACCGTGCGCTTTAACCTTCGCAATTAATCTTCTATGCGGAACTGTATCGAACGCTTTTTTAAAATCTAAATAAATAACGTCAGCCGCTCTATGCCTATCGTATTCGCGCACTATTTCGTTATAAAATTCTAACAAATTAGTTAAATAAGTTCTATGGCGTCGAAACCTATGCTGACTACTATTTATCAAATTTCTACTTTCTAAGTGATCGATGATACGATCCCTAACTACGGATTCCAAAAGTTTACCGAGAATTGACGTTAAGCTAATGGGCCTATAATTGCTAGCTACTGTGCGGTCGCCTTTTTTAAAAATAGGCGTGACGTTCGCTAATTTGAAGTCTTCAGGAATAATCCCCGTTGCGAGTGACTGATTAAAAATCTTCGTTAAGGGGCCTACGATAACGTCTTTAAAATCTTTCAAATGTCTGGGATAAAAAGCGTCAGGGCCTGGAGCTTTGCTAACTTTTAGCCTATCGATAGAATGCGCAATCTCACCGTCGTAAACAGTTATTTCATCCAAAATAGTCTCGCTACTAAATGGAACGATATCGTCCACGTCGGGGACATTATTTACGTCTTCTGCGGTAAAAACTGCCGCAAAAAAGTTACTGAAAATACCCGCCATCGCCTGAGCGTCAGAAGCCAAAGCACCGTTAACATCCACTAGAGGGCCTTTGTTATCTTTCATCGGCTTACGATTATTGACGTATTCAAAAAACTGTTTTGGATTATGTTTACTATCCGCAGCTATAAGTATCTCTAAATTACGCTTAGCATTCCTAACTGATCTTTTAACCTGACGTCTAAGCTCGATATATCTATTAAAGTTAGCTGCCGTGCCATTGCGCTTATTAAGTCTATACGCTCTGTTATGCTCGTTTATGAACTCGCCTATTTCCCTAGTCCACCACTTGGGCCTACCATGATTTCTAGCGGGCTTGGGCCTACGAGGAATAAACTCCCTTTCAATATTCATAAAACTTTCTTTAAACGTCTCCCAATGCAAATTTGTGTCATTACCCATAAATAAGTTATCCCAGTCCACTACTCCCATCCTATCCGCAAAACTATCAAAATTAGCCCTCGAAAATTAGGGACTTATATTACGTTACTATCCTTTGTGTTTTCTATCAATAACTTAAACCTAAGAATTTGATGATCACTACATCTTAAACTCTCGCCTACTTCTAAACCTTCGACTATATTTTCGCCGTTTGTCATCACCAAATCTAAAATATTGTCACCGCGCGTTGGTTCGGTAACCATCTGTCGTAAAAAATTATCCTCCATGAACTCAATCAATCTCAAACCCTCCTCATTACCAGTAAAAGTCTCATAATTAACATTAGGGCAGTTAAAGTCTCCGACAATTATACTATTCCGATTGTCAATAAAGTTATCAAGAAGTGTGTAAAATCTAGTATCGGTATCGAGGGGTTGAACGAGAGGTCTGTAAACAACAACAAAATTAAAACTAATACCACGCGCCCTAACTTCAACGCATTAATTGTTGCCGGAAAATCTATCTTAACCTCGATAGTCCTAAGGGAATTACGAATATACAACAAAACGCCGCCACCAAACCTATGTAACCTATCATTAGTAAAGAGTTTAAAACCAGGTATATCAAGTTCCCCCAACAAGTCCCGAGTCATGGTATTTAACCAAGTTTCAGTGATAGCAACTACAGTATATCGTAGTTGCCGGAATAAATTATCGGCTTAAATTCGTTTAATTTATTTCTAATACTACGCGCGTTACAATAAGAGACGTTTAAGTTATTTTTTACCACGGGCCGGTGTTTGAAACTATTTTTCACGTCGGGCCCGCGTTCCCCGGACCCACAACGTTCAAGGAAGGCTTCAACCTATACAGCTTTCGTACGTTTTCGTCAATTAACCTACCTAGCCTAGCATTACCTATTTCATTAAAATGCACCCCATCTTTTATAAAAAGGCTAGGATCACTGAATTCTGACCACAGCTTTACGAAGGGTACATTTTCCTCAGCACAAATCTCTTCTAATTTATTATTAAAAAATATTGTTTTAGACGTAATCCTAAGACCCAAACCGTGCCTAGGGGTAATACCTAAAACTAAAGACCTATCTGACCTCGCCTTTAGGGACCTAATTAACCCCCTATATCTCTCCAAAAGGTCAGGCACTCTCGTATCGGGCCTATACGAGTCGTTGCCCCTTACCATCGTCACCAACATCGAGTGACGGGAGGCAACGTCAATCCTGTCCACCTCGTCTCTAACTCTGTCAACCCTGGCCCCTGGGAGACAGACCCTCCTCCTCTTGGTTGGATGCCATTTAATGAACTCTGTGTCCATATGGCGCACTAAAGAGTCCCCAATTAAAATAGTTTCCCCCTCATTCACGTCCCTTTCCAAATGGGCGAAAGGGTTCGAAACCTCGATAGGGGGGTCGGGGATTCCTACCACCTAACGTACGCGGCCTAGCTCCACCCTTAACTTCTCTAAATCCCTCCCCCATCTACTAGTCTCGGATCAACCTTAACCCCTTCCTCAACTCTATCCAACCTTCCCGACAAGCTACCTAAACTCTTCAAATTACTAACGTCTTCAACGTTAGTATTGGTTCGGAAGCTTTGAAGGAACAGCAGGCCTCTCCCCGGCGAAGGCCGGAGAACGGGTGGTTTGACGAGTGCTGCTGACAAAGGTGGAGGCCAAGACGAGAAAATGATAAGCGACAAGTGAGCGAGTGAGAATGAGGAAGTGTATCAGTGGAATCTCGCTTATATAACCTCTGCGACGCGGAACTTTCGCGCCATTTTTTGAGACGCCTTCTAAAGCGTCCTTTTTGTTGCCAAGGGCTTGGCTTTTCGCGGGCCTTTTGGGAAGAAAACAGAGTCTTCATTGTTTCTGATTCCTTGACCACGTGTCTCTTCTAAAAATGTTTGATGATGGCGTGGAAGAAAGATTTTGTTTGTGATTCCTTGACCACGTGTCTCTTCTAAAAATGTTTGATGATGGCGTGGAAGAAAGATTTTGTTTGTCTGCTTGTTAGTCTATTTCTTGTCGGTCCTCTATATATATATCTAAAACGCGCCTTGGTGGTGTAGTGGTTAGCGTTGCTGACTTCTATTCCATCGGCCCCGGGATCGAGACCCGGTGACGGCAGCCGGCGCGCAGCAAAACCCAGCTGTTCATCCTTTCACACAATAAAGAATGTGGTTGGTAGATAAATGGGTACCTTGGTGGCCTAGTGGTTAAGACTCTGGGCCGCTGGTGCGGCGTGGTTCGGATTCCACGTTAAACTGTAGATCTAAGGTGGAATGAAAAGTTCACCTCCGTCAGAATGAACAAGTCAGGCGGAAGCAAACCAAATATATATATATATATAATATATATATACACTGTATATTGCAAAGTCCTTGTGCAGCTTTAAAATTTAACAACTTTTTCTGTACACACGATAGAAACAACCTGTAAACGTCATATGAAAGTTTTAAAGATTTTTAACACATTACATTACAAATTTCTAGGCCTTAACATAATCGCCATCTTCTCGATACATTGCTCAATCCGATTTTCCAAAGACATGAAAACATTCTCCACTTACTGCTAAGTGATTTCATGAATTACATTTGTGATCCTGGCCATAAATTCATCCGAAGAATGTGGTTTTGATGAGTAAACAACATTTTTAAAATGGCCTCATTAAAAGTAGTCCATTGGGGACAGGTCAGGTGAACGAGGTGGCCAAGCAATTGGTCCACCTCTACCGATCCACTTGGCTAGGAAAACTTCATTCAGGAATTGTCGCACATTCAAAACATAGAGGCGGGTGACACCGTCTTCCTGAAAGAAGGTGCTTTCAAAGATTTAATCGTCTTAATTCAGGGATAAAGAAATTCTGCAGCATTACAAGGTAACGTTCACTATTGATTGTTTGTTCTTCAAAAAAAGAAAGGACGAATGATGCATGACTTTCTGAGAGCGAACCAGACATTGAATTTTGAGGAGTCTTATTTCATACTGCCAGACTTTGTAAGGTTTCTCTGTTTCCCAAATGCGGCAATTATGGCGGTTGATTTTGCCACTGACAGGAAATTTCCTCATCAGAAAATGTTAACTCGTCCAGTAACCTAGGGGAATCCTTGATTTTTGACAGTAACTGTTCACAGAAATCTAACTTTGCATGGTAGTCATCTTCCAGTAACATTTTGACAATTTTGCGCACTGTTGATTTTGGAATGTCAATTCATAGGATGTACGTTGCAACAATTTCTCAAATGCTTCTTGGACTACAGCCAAAGTCTCCTCACTGGTTTGAAGCCTCCCGGTTCGAGGTCTGTCATTCACTGACGCAGTTCCTTTAAACTTTTTCGTCCAATTGTTGAGTTTCTACAGTGATTCTTTCTAATAATGAACAGTGAACTTTCTTCCCACAGCTGTTATGGACTTTAGTTCTGTTAGCCATAGAACACAGTTAATTCGTTCTTCTACTTTTGACGCTGTCAGTTTCAGCGTCTACGCCTGATATGAAGCAACCTGAAATAAAATAAAGAAAAACTTTAATAATTACGCTGTCATATGCCGTTTACTGTTTGTTTCTATCATGTGTACATAAAAAATTATTAAAGTTTAAAGTTGCACAAAGACTTTGCAGTCTCTCTCTCTCTCTCTCTCTCTCTCTCTCTCTCTCTCTCTCTCTCTCTCTCATACACCTTGTGGAAGTAAACAAAACAATAAAATCCACGTGGGCAGGAACAGTCCACAAAAAGAAAAACAAATTTTACTTTGTTTTCCAAAAAGGCTTGCGAAAACTACGCATCTTCCGAGCCTATATAAACGAAAGTCCACTTGAAATCGACCTCATTTTGCCCGTTGCTTCTTTCTCGAATCTTCACCCTTGAATTCAATCTCCGTCTTTCATCACGTAGCGTCATTCGATCTCAACTGGCCTCAGTCCTTGAAGAGTCCGTTCGAGCATACACGAGGTCAATCATCAAGTAAGGCCCTCTATAATTTCATCCCGCTGGAAGCAACATCGCTGCTGCAAGATTTCTACTGGTGCCCTTTCAACAAATCTCTTTCAACGGGTCCTCAACACATCCTCCCGCCAGTAGGCGAGTCCGTCTTCAGACCATCTCCGTCAAAATGCAGGACTGCAAACTTCACGTAGGCTCTACTTCGAAACCCAGGTCTGTAAACCTCACGTAGCCCACAAGGTCATTTAGCCTACCTTTCTTTCGTCGTCTCAAACAACTTCTGCGTTGCCTACAAACTTCAGTATATGCCCTCAGCCTAGCGAGTAGGCTCTCTCCAAAGTGTCTCAAATACCGTCAATCTAACTCACCCATTACGACTGCAGTAGGTCTATTTAGTTATTGAATTAATACTTATTTTTGCATCATCTTGTTTATTTGCTCAATTACTATTTATTTACTTGCTTAATTACTTATCGTTGCGTGTCCCAAACTCTATATCATTACCTTAATTATTGTTGCTAGTCATTAACGCAGCGTTTACCTCTCATACTGTATAAAACCATTTTAGATTGAGAAGAAATAATTTCATTTAATACTGCACAAATTCTTTAAATAATTGTTAATCACTACGAACAAATAAGTAATTTATTTTTCTAATTAAACGAAAACCACAGTCATTTCTATCTCCTTTATTAAATATTGTGTATTTGGTTAGAAGACCAAATTGGTGACCTCACCATTTTTTTTTATTTATTAAAGTGAGCCGACACGTAGGCCACTAATATATATTCACTTATGTTTTTACTTCTTTTCTTAGCACATCGCATAATATGTTCAGAATTTGTTATAATAATAAAAAAAATAACGAAATTCTCTAATAACGAAATCTGAACCATTATATCTCGTTTAGGAATTTGTAGAACTGTTTTTAACTGAAACCATAAAATTACACCTATTATAGGGTTTTATCCTCGTCTATTGTATTTATATGGAAACGTTACTTTAAGCGTCACTTTTTAAACACACTGAAAGCATTTTTCGTATTTGTTGATAATCTGTTGATAATGCTATTATAATATCGACACTAACTACTGGAATGTACAACAATATAATACACATGTGAATGACGGCTATTAACAACAATTTCTGTAAAGGATTAACTTTATTAATTTCATTAATTTGACGTTTTTCGACACTCTAATAACCTAACCTAACCTAATTTATTCCAGTATGTGCCAACCAAGCGTAACTGAAAGGACATTTCTCTGGGATATTTATATGGAAATCCCATCCGGAGAGCACTTAATTTTGCATGCAGACCTATACATATATAAATGTTTATGGTGATATTTCTTTTGTAATAGAAAACGGTTGCCATCTTTTCTTTCATCAAAATATATAAATGAAGTTTCAATAAGCAAAACTGCGAGAGAGGAATGTGTGTTTCTTGTATCGTACACTGCACAAACTGTTTCCATCTTATTCAGGGACGAACGAGTCTCCTTCAAGTAGAAAATTTCGGTAATTGACTGTTGGTCATTCATTTTACTTAACGCCATGAGCAAAAATAAGCGAATTTCTACACTGTTAATAAATTCCTGCATACATTTTTTGCAGAATTGAAAATTAAAAAATTAAATTTTTGTGGCTAGTTTTGGTCAGGAATGTGGCCTGAAAAAAGTCAGAAATGGTGAACACGAATTTTATTTTCTGGGGTGCCATCTCTTACAGTAGTGTTTCTCAAACGGTGGGTCGCGATCCCCCGGGTCGTAGTTTTTTACCCCTGTAGTAATGATTTGTGAAGCAAAAAAAAAAAAACCCCACTTGAATTTGTTTACCCCTGTAGGATGATAAGGGGTCGCGCCGACCTAAAACCCTGACACGGGGGTAAAATCCGGCTGAGAAACACTGTATTACAGTTATTATGAACTGTTTGTGATCACGTATCTTTGTGTTTACAGGATTCAACCCACTCTCTTTTCACTCAATGCAATCTTCCGCTGCACTGCGAGAACTAGTTAATGTTTATATAGACACTGTTTCATGAATTTTGCGTTTACTGAAGTAGATTGCAGTTCGATATTGTACAGTATTCTTTTGTTTTTTGTTTATATGTATATATATACACAAAAACAAAAATTACTAACTTTTTCGACTAATAAACGGCTCTAATTGGCGTCACAGAAAGCGTAATAAAGTAAAAATAATATCAAAACAAGTTAAAAGAGAAATGTACAGCTCATGTACTATATATATATATATATATATATATACATATATATATATATACATATATACTGTATAATAATGAGTCTTTGAAATTAGGGAGGCTGATAATTTAAGCTTAATTATCCAGGTCATGAATAACATGCAAAAGTTACATAAAATGATTCATTCTTTTAAACAGTAGTTCTTATAAGTTAATAAATGAGTGCCTTACAAACCATAACTTAAGATTTTTCTTTAGATCCGTAATGAAGTCACGTTATGCATGAAGAAATTCAAAACGCCAGCTGCGTATGGATAGCCATATATTACCTAAAAATATAGGTATTTTTGCACATATATTTAAAGGCACTTTTTAGCGATTCGTTCTTTAATAAAATATTTTTAAAATACTTACGATGTACATTATAATTCTACAAATGTGGCAAAGATTTTATAACTTTTTCTACTTTGAGAAAGTTACTTCGATGGCATACAATATAGTTCTGTCCATTCTTGAATGAAATGGACTGTGGTCTGCCCATAAACTTTTTCATTTGATTTCATTTCATATTCTGTCTATTGGGTTAACAGTGTAGAGGAATTGTGATCACTGCTGAGTGCAGGGTTTCTCAAAGGCTGACCTCCCTTCCACCACACCGATGCCCCTGGGGTCGGTGGTTGGTGCGTGACCCTTCCATTTCCCCGTCGGTGGACATGTTGTTAACGATATTAATGCACGATATTGTTTATGACACGAAGATGGTAGAGCTGACGCTGACACAACCTTTTCCACAGTTATAAATGTTACAATTTATGTGGTAGCGTGGCAACAGTTATGTTGTTTTATTTCGTATTGGTTTTCACTCAAACCTCAGCTAAGTGATATTGGTTACCGTAACAATTTAAAAATATACCTTCACCTGTTTCTTATGAAATACAACATAATTTTCATATTTAATCTTATGTTTGTTCACAGAATGAATTAAATTACACTTACGTTACACATTTAACCCTGGAATGCAGAGCGGGATCCAAATGGACCCCGCTATGCACGATGATATGATTCGCCTATGCGATCTAGGGTTAATAAAGGGAAATATGCCATGATCGGAAACGAAATAAACCTAACGAAAGGGAATAGACTTAGGTTAAAAAGGGACAAGATTGGGCCTACAGGGGGACGTAAACTACACTTGTTCCCCCATTTCCCACGGGCTTGAGTGGAAATATAAAAGTAAAAATAACCAGGGAGGACAAATAAGATCGTCTGAGAGACTGATCTCGACTAACTTCTCCCTCTTCTTGACGCTGACTGAGTGTCGCTCTGACTCTCGCTCAAGGCTGCCGCTATGCTGCATCAAGGCTGCCGCTATTCCGCATACGTATATGACGTCACAATTCAGCACGTTTTCTCTGGTTATTGTAGTTTTTAGAAAATGTCGTATAGGTATAGCTAATTTGATTTAAGTTATTCTGTTATTCATACAGGTTCTACAAACTGAAATGTATATCACTCTATTTCAGGGAGAATATTAATGTGTCTGTCAGCAATAAAATTTGTAATTAGTTTGAATATTTTAACATCCATCAGATGCCTTGTTGTATGAATATATATATAATCTATCTATCTATCTATCTATCTATCTATATATATATATATTATATAATATATATATATATATATATATATATATATATATATATATATATTAGGGTGATTCAAATATGGGGTAAAAAAATTTTTTATATTTTAATGTGTTCAACCCTTTAAATGGTTCATTTCAGCATAAATACAACTATCCTAAAATATTTTAGCAAATTTTTAATTTTTAGGGGTTGCTACCAGCAATTAAAAATTGACAGAACGACTCAAATTGTCAAATTTTTCCACACCACCCAGGGGGCACAGTACAAGGCGCATTGCTTTTTTTTAATGTGGAAAGCTCCCCCGTAGGTCCTACCATAACCACAAGCATGCATAATTAAACTAGCATGATATTTGAGACATTAGCTGTCCTTACTTCATCAATGTTTCTTTCTTTCTATCAGGGTAAACAGCCCTGTAGTTTTTCACTACTTGTAGCGAATTGTTTTTGATCTTCGTCATGTGTTAGTATTTTATTATATTCATCCATTAATTTTACTCCTCTTTCCGCTATATCATTCACGACTTTCCACTGTTTGATAGATTTCTTAGCGGAGTTATACTCTTCATCATTATGCCATTCTTTAGCATCTTTGATAAAAATTTTGAACTAAATTCTGTTATTGTAAAGAATCTTTGAGTATTTGATGACAAAATCTTCTAATTTCTTCGTTGGAATAAGTGCAGGATCTAGAAAAGCCCGTTTTGCAGGAAGAGTTTCTGTTGTATTTTGCAAGGCCTTTACAATTTTGTTTTTCGTTTCAGTAGGCACTTCATCATCATAAAAGGCCAAGGCTACCAGTTCTTCTGATAGGTACCAGAGGTGACTAACAGTTTTTTAATAGCAACAAATGCAATTGTGTCATTTATTTGTTTGTAGACTACAAGATTCTGTAATAATTCCAGAGCAAGACGAGGAGCGCAATGGCACAGGAGCTGTAAACCATGCCTTTACATATAACCGAGTAGCAAATAGACAGATGTCTTTTAGTCCTTTTTTGTCTTTTACTGAAATTTTGAACTGAGATTTGAACATAAAAATTTTTAATGAATATGTAATTTTGGCCATCCACCTAGCCCGATGAAGTCCCGCTGGATGTTTAAATTTGATTCAACCTTTTGGTTCACCTCCCCAAAAAATAATTGGTAACTGCAATAGTTCTAGGTAATCGTCTCTTGGTTGGAATGTATCTAGTTGATTTGTTGCAAATATAATTATGTCATCTTTGATGTCATCAATATTTTCATAGATATCTGGATCTGATAATGCTGTTTCGTAGTCCTCCTTATTAATGCTTGACCATTTTTCTCTGAACTTCTTAAAAAGGACTATATCTGGGCCAGAAGATGGTGATAAAGACTTTGAAACAACAGCTTCCAGCATAATTTCAAATATATGGTGTCGACATGCCAGCCACAATAAATCGTTGTCGAATTTTGTTCTAGAAGAATAGCTGCACCATTTCTAGGACCAGTATTGGCTGACGTTGTATTGAAACACATGCATTTTATTTGTTCCCAGATGTCCCATTCAAGCGATGTCTGATTGTTTGCATTAAAAAGAGACGCATTTCTGTCACTCAATTTTGCAACATCAAGACTTCCTAATAATTTATCATCAAAACAATTTTCTACGTTTGCCAACCTTACTTTTCCATGTTGAAGGTTGTGCAGCACAGAAACCAGATTCATCACTTTTACTCTCCTCTGATTCTGATTCTGATGATGTACTGGTGAGTATGACAGCCTCTTCACTCTTCTTTCTTTTGATCTCTTCTTCTGCTTTCCTCTTTTCATAACGTTGTTGCTTTTCTGCTGCTTTGCTCTTTTTTAGCAACAGCCTTATGAATGGTACCCATTTTTCCATGACGTCCTTTCTCACGTTGCATTTTCAAGAATTTCTTTCATCTTCTATTTTTATAAGCTGCATAGCATTCTCATGAGCAATGTCAAATAAGTCTTCCAGTTTATCTTTCCATTTTTCTTCTTTATTATTTAAATTTTGTGATCTTTTCAATTTGTTTGCTTTGTTTTTCTTAAGCAGCTGTCATTCCTTCAGTATTCCTTGAATTTTATCTACTACATGTATTCTTTGTTTTGCTGGTATTCCTGCTTTTTTCCAAACTGCTAGCACATCATCTGCAGTAGAGCAGCATGATTCTCTAATGTCTTGTTTTTTAATATTTCTGTAGTGCATGAAGAGGGCCATCATTTCCTTCTCTGATGGTAATACGGATGTTTTTAGTACTGCAGAGGGCTGCCCATTAGCCATACTTCAGTTTCTTTTCTTGTAGAACTTCTCCCAAATGAGCAACTGGGTGATGGTGAGTTAGGCCTAGCTTCCATAATCGATTAATTGGTATCAAAATTACGAGTTCCAAGCAACAATTAAAAGCAAGCTAGTATATAAACCATTAATTAAAAATTCTGAAATATAAACAATTAAACATAAAATCATAAGTTGTATAAAACAAACAAACTGAAAAAGAGGGAAACTTTGACGCCTGGTAGCACATAGTAAATTTTATTTAAAATTCACCAAATTTGGCATACACTACTTTTTTGTCATAGGAAACAAAAATACAGGTTGAACAATTAAAAAAAAAAACTTTGATTTTTTTGAATCACCCTAATATATATATATATATATATATATATATATAGGGGTTACACAAAATAATATGAACACCTTGATAAATGGCGGTTTTTATTCTTAATATGGAGTTGGTCCTCCTTTAGCGGAAAACAGCTGCAATGCGTTGGGGAATTGATTATACAGCTTTTGGACAGTGGCTAGAGGAATCCTGAGCCATTCTTCGAGCGAACCCTGCTCCAGTTCCTCCAAAGACGCCGGCAGTGGGAATCGGCTTCTGACCTGCTGCTCCAACTGACACCACAGATGCTCGATAATGTTAAGATCCGGGGATTGTGGAGGCCAATCCAAGCGTTCTACTTCACTAACATGCTCTTCAAACCAGTTTTTAACGACCCCAGCGGTGTGGATTGGTGCATTATCATCCTGGAAGACGGCGCCGCCATTGGGAAACAGCGTTTGGACCATGGGATGGAACTGGTCAGCCAATATTGACAGATAGACCTGGGCGTTAACCCTACCATGCAGTACTACAGCTGGGCCAAGAGTATTCCACGATATTGCTGCCCAAACCATCACAGATCCGCCTCCATGCTTAACGGTTGCGGTCAGGCAGTCGGGGTCATAAGCATCTTTAGGCTGTCTCCAGACGTAAACTCGACCGGAACATGGAAATAGCGTAAAGGAGGATTCGTCGGAGTAGACTACATTCTTCCACCTGTCCATTGACCAATTCTTATGGTCATTACACCATTTTCTGCGCCGCTCAATGTTGATGTGCGAAAGGAAGGGTTTGGCAATTGCAGCCCTCCCATGGTATCCAGCTCCATGGAGCTCGCGACGTACAGTTCTGGTCGATACCGGGCTTGCGAGATGCTGGTTAAGCTCTGCAGTTACTTTTGGAGCTGTGGTCTTATGGTTCTTTGTCACAATGCGCTTTAGCACCCGGCGGTCTCGATCACACAGCTTCTTCTTGCGTCCACTATTACATTTGTCGGTGCTTGTCTTTCCATGGTTTTGGTATCCTCTGGATACATTGAACATCTGAACGGTTTTCGTCACCGATGCACCAGCCATCCGCGCTCCGACAATTTGGCCTCTTTGCAAGTCTGACAGGTCTTTCATAACTGCTAATTCATAATTCACTCAGATCTGTAAAAACAACGTGAGGGTTATAACATGACGTATACACTCTCTGTTACACATTTAAATAGGTTTGCCAGTCATTTGACCGTTTACTTTGTGTCTGAGCAGTCCGTAAAGATAACCGGTGAAATCGGCGGGTGTTCATATTATTTTGTCTAACCCCTGTATATACGTATCATTTACATCTTTTGGTGTGAATTAATACCAACTTTGTTCATTTTCATGTTTTATTACAGATTTCGTATTTACAATATAGATAAAAATATTATTAATCCCTTACCATATTTACACAAAATACTTCCCCATATTACCAATTTTAAACACTGCTAGTCATGTCCTGACTGGGTTTGAATTTCAGGCAACCACCCTGTGCTCTCACAACTTCAGACACTACAATAAGCGCATTGATAGATGGAAGCTGCAGGGAGTTGCGTGACTTAGTTTTCATTAAATTTAATTTTGAAAAAAGTCGTTCTGCAGTTCGTTGATGCACTTTCTACTTGTTACTGCTTACACATAGTCACACATATGGCTCCTTTCTATAATCCATTATAAAATCTATGTTGATTGAAAAAAAGGAATTGAATAAAAACATCTTATATATAATTTCTGTTAACATTTATTACGTTTTTCATATTAAAATTCTCATATTTAAAAAGTGAGGAATTATTCCGCATTGACGTGGAATGAGGTCCACCAGTTCTACATTCATCGATGATGCGCAATTGTTTTCCACACTAGCAGATGAAATTCCTCAAAACGGCACTTTGCTCTCGCTAACTGACTCTCTCTTACTCACTGACTCTCGATCTGCGCCGCACTCTCTTTTTTTTCCATTCTCAAGAATTCAGATTTTCATCTCGCATCATTGGGAAAACACAATCGTACTTCTTTTTTTCGTTTGATTCTGGAACTTAGAAACAATTTTGAAATATATTATATTGAGTTTTACAAATTCCTAACTGGTTTTTATATTTATTTCACTACTATTTGGAACTAAGATTATTTACAAATACATGATTTGTTGAAATGGAGGTGTGGCATCACGTGACTGATATTCCCATACCTCATTGGTTAAATAAAAAACGTCACGTGTTCCAGTATAAACAAGTTGAGAACTGCGGGGATGTTTTCGTGCATTCAGTCATGTAGCCTTTTCTGCGATTTACCTGAGGCCTATTTTGAAATTATATCCTAACTATGTTTTTAATTTATGTTAAAAATTTTAATCTATTTCATATTATTAATAATCCTAATTCTGGAATCCTAACACTTGATCCAAAATAAACAACGTAATTATTGTAATGTAAAAAAGAGGACAAGAAACTGACATAGCGTTCAAACCAGACTCCTCGGTTATTGTTTACCAGTACCATCGACAATCGAAATTCCACCTCAGTGTCTTCACTTCACTTATAAGTTGACGAAATGAAATTAAAGTTGCTGAAAACATTCGAGTTTGTTCAGTCGTATTTGCAAAAACCTTGTATTTCCATTTTATTCAGGGACGAATCTTCCTCAAATAGGAAATTTCGGTAATATGGATAAGTTAAAGAGATGTCATTCAGTTTACTTAACGTCATGAGCAAAGTAGTATGAGCGCAAAAGGAGAGAGTGCAATGCAATTGCAAATGTTGTTCAATGGTGCAAAGGAAATGTTGCAAGAGGTTATGCAACAAAAGGGAATGTTGCAAGAGGTTATGCAACAAAGGGGTGTTGCAAGAAGTTGTGCAATAAAGGGGGTGTTGCAAGATGATGTGCAACGAAGGGAATGTTGCAAGATGTTGTGCAACAAAGTGGGTGTTGCAAAATGTTGTGCAACAAAGGGAATGTTGCAAGAGGTTATGCAACAAATTGGGAATGTTGAAAGAGGTTATGCAACAAAGTGGGAGGGGGATTGGTGCAAGAGGTTATGCAACAAAGGGGGAGGGGGATATTGCAAGAGCAACAAGGGGTTATGCAACTTGGAGGCGGAGTTATCCCCCAAGAGAGAGAGGAGGTGAGAGAGGAAGAGAGGTGTTCGCCTGGCAGAGGCCAAGCACATATTACGATTTCAGCCGAGCGGCGTTGTCTTATAAGTTCCTAATCAGCCAGTTGGCTTAACTGGCTGAGTTGTCAGATTGCGCTATTTATTTAATTAAAGCATATATTCTGGCTTAACCAGCCATTTGACTTAGAAAGCGTAAATGGCTTGTTCAGGTGTACATTATTAGGGTTGAGCTGTCAGATTTCACTATTTATTTAATTAAAGCATATATTCTGGCTTAACCAGCCATTTGACGTAGAATAGCTAAAAGGCATATATATATATATCCTTTTCAACTGCCATATTGCGCTATCCAGATATTTTTGACAGTTGGCTTAGAAATCCGTCAGCCGTTTTAGAAGGCAGCCATTTGATATAATTAAATGTCGTGTATAACCAAAAAATTAAATAAAACACCATTACATCATTCTGTTTATTTAGACGAATTAATGGATTCAATTTCACGAAATATATAGAAAATAAATATACAATCAAACTGAAATATATATGATCAAAATAAAAATAATAGCATAAGAAATACGAACGAGGAATATATAATCAAAATAGAAAATAAATATACAATCAAGTGATGGAATACATATGATCAAAAAATAAAATAATAGTGTAAGAAATACGAACGAGGAATATATATATAATAAAAAATATACAAAACGATGTAGTATAACCATCAATATATTAGTACAGGAAAAAATATATATATACAGTTATATTAAATAATTAAATATATTGAAAATAATAATATTGAACATAAAAATAATAATATACAAAACGAAGGAGTATAATCAGCAGCATATTAGTACAGGAAAAAAATATACATATACAATTATATTAAATAAGTAAATATATTGAAAATAAATATACATCAAAATAATTTGTTCTACGGCGCAAAACACTAAACTCACACGTGATCGAGTCTACAGTCACATCATTATTGCTTTGCACTACACAGTAAATACGTCCAAGCATTATTTCACCGCTCAAGGTGTGCGGGCGCCTATACTCGATATAAATGGCCATCATATCGTTCAATACTATTTTTGTGCCCATTTTACATTCGGTTGGCAAGTTATCTTTAAACACGGCTAGAATACAATCAAAAGCACGCACAAGAGGTCATCGTTAACATCATTATTAAATCAAGTTTATAAACACTCCTTTCCAATCGAGGGTTTTTTCTTACCGTCCCGAGCTTTTCAATCGTGAACTCTTCTTCACTCTGCATAGCGGCAATTGAAATAATCTTCCAAGTCGTAACGACAGCTACTCATTATAGAGAGTACAGCTCTTCAGGGTGAACAGTGTAGGCAAGCTCTGCCCTGTACCGCTCAAGTGCTTTGTACCAAAGTTCGGGATATTTCGAAGAGTCTAAACCTTTTAAATATGCATCCAGCTCTAGACCATTCTCGCCTTGTTCATTCCTACATTCGATAAATCCGTCGAGCAGAGCGGTGTATGCGTATTCAAGAACCGTGTCAAAATAAATCATATCCGTAACACGAGCGTCTAATATAGGCTTCAGCTTGCGGAATCCGACGATTTCAAACATTCTGTCGAGGATGAAACGGTTTCGCGTAGGGACAAGAACGTTATTATCAGATGCATTCTTCCACATCAGTCGTATATCAATGCATGGCTGATCGTTATTTATACACAACGTGCAAACAACGGCATATGAGGGGGCGTCACTAATCTGCTCTCTTCTTGTACCTACACCTGCAGGTATTTTATAACGGTCCTCTCCCACTTCTCAACTATCACGAAGACTCTATTCATCTCCTCAACACTTAAATAAATAACATTACGTTTGTTTGCTTGCCTGCAAATCGTTTCAAGTACATAGTTAATGGTGCCGGTTTCACGCCTGAACACGCGCAATGACTTCGTCACGGACACATCGTACACGGCGTTGAGAATGCTTCTCAAAGGAAGTTCCATCGTATTCGCACGTCCAGTCGGTTCAAGCTCTGAGATGACTATGAGCCACAGGGGGCGGATCGGCTCGACGGGCGGAGTGAGTCACGCTGATGAAACGTGTACGGGTTTGTTCGAACTCGTGTGTTTCGGAGGGGTGAGGTACACGGGTGGGCGGCTCGCTGGGGGGAGCGAGTCACACCATAAACTGCTGAAGCGTGTACAGGCTTGTTCGAACAACTTGTGCCCATTATACTGGCAAAGAGAATTTTCCGCTACATGAAGCAATAACCGTTTTTAATGTTTTATCACTCACCAGACATTCATTTCACAAACTAAACATCTTCACAATTCGGTGCAGTATTTGAAAGAAACATATACCCATATTTATCGTTTTTGTTTAACAACCGATACTCGTCTCTAAAGTCTGTTAAAAACTCGCACAGGCCATTAGCCACAACCTCACTACAAACCTCGTCATGATATATATTAATATAGTGGTAAAAATACTTAAGATTCTCCATGATAACAAGATTTACATTCTCAACCGCAGGGTACGAGTAGTTGGTATGATGTAACATAACATAATATCGCTTGTCACACCACTCATCAACAAGACTCACTATCCATAACCGTTGCTTATCTTCTGAACGTGTGTTTCTTCTACTTCGCGGTATATGTGAGCTTTTATAAAGGTTAGGTCTACAACATACTTCAATACATCGCTTGTACTACGAAATCATACAATGCCCTCGCCAGAATAGCCGTAGAGTATTTGAACATCTTGTTCCATCGCTCGGTTCAATGTAGCCTTAAAAGTGTCAAAGGAGGGTGGAATAGGGAGTTTTTCAGTACTCACCATATCTTGGCACTTTGCCGAATACCACTTCATAAACGTTGAACACACAATATTAAAGGTATCCATTACTATTTTTCATCTACGCCAGAAAATACACGTCTGAGCTTAAGGATATGCAGAGGTCAACTGAGTCACGTGACCGATCTTACAGTCGGCGAAGCTTAGCTTTTTTCCTGCACACACACACACACACACACACACAAAGGAGAAAATGAAACCTTAATTGAAGCAAATATACGTAATAAATAACATATCGTTAACAATACACATATATATAAATACAATCAAGGATTAAAGTAGCCAAAGGGTACAGTATCATAGGTACCAGGCACCTGGTAACGCTTCCTATAGGTGTTACGGCATACCTTCGTGCCCCTAAGTTCCTTCACACACCCCAGTTTCTGCAACCGAAAATTATGGGTCCCCACAGTCAGTTGGGGAGGCTGGTCGCCCTCATCTTCCAAGCACAATAGTTCCTTCAACGAGTCAAAGTTAACGACTCGACGGTTCGCATGGTTAAGCGTGATACCCTTAGCCTTCACGATATACTTCATATCATCCCCCACCCTCACCCGTACCGCATAGGTTTTTAGTCCTGTTGATACAAATGAGTCTGCGTATGCACCATCACCATACTCGTCTTTGATCTCGTCAGTTAGCTCTCCGAGGAACTCCCCAATAGCAGGCATGTATTCACCCTCCCTCACTGTGAATATCACGCTATCTGTGTTAGCGTACAGCACCCTCCGTCCAAGAGAGTGCAGTAGACCCCAAAGTTTGTTGCGGGCGTAGGCCGTTGTGAAGCTGGCTACAGGTATATTTGTAACCTGAGAGGTATCTGTGGCCAGTTCGGTGATGTACTTTATTACATAAGTATTACCTACATTCACGATCTCCATAACCTCTTTATCGGAAGCGTTGGCATAATCCCAGACTTCACTATAACTTTGTGCCAAATGAACATTCCCTTTGCCAGTATTCTGTTCAAATTTCCCCCAAAAACTGTTTAGACACAACTTTGCTCAAAAACGCTTGCCCGGATTCTTAACAATTTGGGAACGGTCAACTGTATACCTTCATGGGCACGGTAACGCTGAATAAGCCGTTTTTTCATCTTCGGTATCACCCCTCGCGGATATCCTGATGCTTCTTTCTACCTATCAATAAAGCGTTTATATATGGTGTGAAAAGGTTGGGTAGCTTCTGAAACCTCCACACCTCATGTATCTTCAATATTCTGTACCCATGGCGAACGGCTAGGGCCAGCTCAGGGCTTGTATATACACCTCTGATCTTACGCTGGTTGGTTGTATGGTTACAATCACCGTTGTTCTCCTCTGCGCACTTCACGCACAGGGGAAACATGACTTGTGATCTATAACGACGGGTAAGATCGGCATCCATAAATCTCGAGGGGGGAGCACGTCTACGAAAGAGATCCAAAGTAACGCTCATTCAAGTTAGCTGAAAACTCCTCGATGGGTTGGTATGGTGAGACCCACCAGTTTTTCAGGCGCACCTACGGGGTACGGATTGTTCTTCATCAGGTAGGGGTATAAAAAGCAGAAGTTGTAGTAATGGAGTTTCACGCCCTCCGTAGGCAGAAAGTATAGCTTGAATGGGTTTGTACGCCCTCCAAACAGGCTGTCACGCATTTAAGGGGGTCCAGCACCGTTGAACGTTTGATGGCCCTTATTTCTTCACGGTACTGATCATCTGTTTCCATCCGTGCATCATACTCATGCTCCCACACGATCTTGTGAGTGAACTGGGAGCCTATAAGTTGATCGCGATTACAGGTCCATGCGAGGCTGTCGGCGGGGGATCTTCCATGGAGATCCCCTGTGACGGCACACTCAGCGCGCGGGCATCCATGCCACCAGCAGCCGTTAAAGGAATATACAGTCTTCTCACCAGTGGTTGGATCCTCACTTACGCCATCAACCCATAAAACACGACCATTGACCTTAACGGATACTTCACCCGTTTGCGGGCATGTTTTATGTATACCCCGGTCTGTTGCTGTAGGTGTATGAGCCAGTAAATAGCCTTGTGCCCATAACTGCGGGGGTTGTTTCTGTGAATGACTGCTAAGGTGTCTTTAGGCATGAAGATATTCTTGAACACCGTAAACATAATGAGGCGATCGTGGTCGCGACTTGCAGCGGATCGCATGTGAAACGGGCTATGTACAATGTATATCCTTCTAAAGGCCTGGAAACATATCCTAAGCACACTCACATCATTCAGGCAATAACGTTCACAGTCATCAGCTATATTGGATGGACTAGCTTCATTAAAACTGTTGTAGTAGCGGTCAAAATCTTCACGCTCACTATCACTCATGTTGGTGTAGTTAGATTAATGTTTGGGTGGAGGTAGTCCCACGTAATTTAAAGTTTCGTTAGTGAGGAATGTGTAAGGGAAATACCCTTTTGAAACTTCAACGGCTATCCTCATGACCTTTGGTAGCTTTGTTAATTTACAAGGTGTGAACAGCAGGGTATCTTTAAACTGTACATTACCTCTTATCTGTATTAGTTTGTTGCCTCTTTTCAAGGGATCACCTGTAAATATCGCAGACGACTCGTGTTCAAGCAACTCCTTATAAAGGAACTGTGTGTCAAATTTTGCCCCGTTATGGGCAAGAATATACACAGTCATTTTTTTTAACTTGTCCGTTAATTTGACAATATAGGATACAGAGTTTCACAGGGCTGCCGTGTGCAGTCGTTTTAAAAACCTTTGTCCATTTTCCACATTTGTGGCACTCGGCACACTCGATCTTCATGCACTCATCACAGATAGTCTGACTTACGAGTAAATGTGGAATAAACTCTTTGGTTTCAGCGTTCGTGTAAGTTTCTATATCGTAGTATACGGTTATACAAGGGCTATTTTTAGGCTTAGCATCTTTCATATAACATACATGCTTCACTCCATCCGCCTTATATTTTTCATGACATGTAGAACAGTGAATTTCATCGCATTTATGTTTGAAATTCTCCCAATTAGCCATCATGTGAAACATACCGCACTTACAAATCTTCATTTTCCTGCAAGTGCCAATTGATTTATGGAGTTCAAAGCATTAATTATTGAAAAATGTATGTCTACACACATTACATTCCCTCTTCTCTGTTTCAACGACACGACTTTCACATTTGGGGCTTTTACACTGCTCATATACCATGTAGCAATCCTTACAATGTTTCACTATATCATCAGCAAACTCAAGACATCCCTTACACAAATCATGATGCCTTCCATATTTTCCTGACAATCCTAAAATAAGTAGAGGTCTTGTACGATCGCTCACGCATTTTTAAAAACATACACAGTCCTACGACGATCATCCATTCCAAATACGACTATACGTGCATTCATTTCCCGCTCGGCCCTTCTCAGTTCTTCAGGACCCATATCACTCAAACTCAAGCTTACAATCTGAAGCCAGTTTACGAGCACGCTGCACAACCGTAGGCAGCCAAATTTTTTGCGTTCATGTATTTAGCACAGTGAACATATGAGCTAAGAATATTGTTATAAAGCCGGAACCACGATCGACGTTTAAATGCTTTCTGTAAATAACCGGAGAATTGAAATTAAGAGTGTGGCACTATGACCCAGCAACCCGGAATACTCTGTCAATATCTATCATGAAGTTGTCCATATTGAAGGCTGTACTACTTTGAGAGGCCTGCATTATACGGCCCAAGATATATTCTATGTCTGCAGCCACCAAACGTCTGAACGGTATTACTACCCAAAAATCATCTACGTCCTCGTCATCTGACCCGAACCTGAAGGACAACCTCGTCCGGACTTCACGTTCGTCGCGGTTCTGATGAGCAAACTCCACAATACGTTCAACTACGCGTCGCAGGCCAACACCGTTGGTATACAGGGATCCAAGGTCAACCCTGACCACGTACCGATTTCTTGTCAGGGCAGGGAAGGGTGGGGGTAGTGGTGCTCACCAACTCGATTGTTATACCATCCTCCACAGTATGAGAAGCTGCTGCTGCTGTGAAAGAAGTGTTCGGAACTGAACGGGAATAATGGGGCATATTTAAGGAAGGTACTATTGTGGGTGTTGTGTCGTAAGACGTAGAGGGATGGGGCTCTATTACTGGGGGTCTAACAACCGGCGCAATATTGGCACGCTTTATACCTGACGTGGAGGGTTCTTCATCATGCTTCCGCTTTGAGTTGTCGCATGCTACAGGTGTCGCTGGTGAGGGTTCGTCAGCGGGGAAGGATTCTGTAGCTACACGGCCATCGGGTTCTTCTGTGATATCGATGATGGGGGGCTGTACATCGTCGTCATTCACGGTTCTGTGGAAGAAGAAAAACAAGTGCTGAACGAGTACCAAGATGAAATTTTGTTCCCTTCCACAAAGGTGTATATGACGTTAATTCGTTAAAGGGTAATGAGCATACAGTCATTGTAATTGACGATCTCATGTTAGAAATGGATAAAACGTTTGCCGAGACATTTACAGTGTTCTCCCACCATCTTACCATAAGCATATTCTTCATCAATCAGAATCTATTTTTCAAAAATACTGTAGATACATGCGCGATGTGTCGTTAAATACACAATATCTAGTCTTATTCGCACAACGTAGAGATGTGTCACAAATTGGGGTATTAGCCAATCAAATGTTCCCGAATCAACGTAAGGAATTTTTGGAGGTTTATAAAGAAGCCAGAAGTCAGCGTTATGTCATTCCAGAATGACAAATAGACTGAAGAAATATCGTGAATTAATAAAAATCTATCAACGATTGTCTCGGGGGCTGCAACAGATGTTTGTTAAAAATATCGACTCCGACTTTTTAAAATGCATCTGTGAAATCTGTCTTAATGTTCTAAAATGTAATGTGCCAATGAATCCCCCTCAGAAGGCTCGCTTACGTCGTTACAAGAACATAATACGTGCGCTCGCTCATAAAAGTTAAACTGTGGGGAAGAAAAAGCGAATTATTGTACAAAGAGGGGGATCATTCCTCCCCATCTTATTTTCAGTTTTGGGGCCTTTCCTGACTAGATTAATTTAATGAAGAAGGTGGTAGTGATTCCGCACGAGGTGTATGCTTCATTGCAAAGTTCAAAAATTCCAGACACGGCTCAAGAACCCCGTAAAAGTAGGCTTAAAAGAATGGAAAGCGAGTTGCTAGCCCTATTAAACAGTGAAAAGTCACCTGATGAGAAAAGGATCTTGTACCAAGAGGCTTTACAGAAATTTCTTCATGAGTATGAAGATTATAAGAATCCGACAGAGCTCCCCGTGGTTATTAGGCACAGTGCGAGCAACGCGGAGCATGGCGACACAGGACTTGGACCCGACGTTAGAGATGACCAACCAAAGAATAACGGAACACAACACATCGAACATGTATTAAAAAGCAGTCTCCCACATACATTGAGGAATAAAGGCTTAAGTCTTTATAATCTATTGAGTGAGGACCCCATCATACAATGGGGCGATACAAGTGAGGTCATTGTTGAAGGAACAAGGGTACAAGGATCCAACATCGTTCACATTGTTCATGATCTGGTGAAAAAGTGAGACAGGCTCTCACCATCAGGATGGAAGCATATTAAAGCAAGACTACAACAAATAAACGTCCCAAAACATTGATAGGTAATCTGAGTAGTTTAAAAGACTTGGATCAAGTCTCGCATGTGGCACAACTGAGTACGCCATCGCCCCCAGCAGTAGCGTCTCTGAAGAGGAGAAAGAAGAGAACAAACGGCCAACCTTATCCACGTGTCTCTAAAATACGCAAATGGCTAACATATTAAGTAAACACTATTATAACATTTCTAACCCCGCCTCCTATAGCGGCGTTAATAGACTGTACAGAGGTGTTTACGGAGTATGGAAAAAAGATGTTGAGAGGTTTATGCGGGAGCAGGATGCTTATACACTTCATAAACAGGTGAGAAAAAGGTTTAAAACGGCCAAGACAACAACGGCTTCGATTGACTCTATTTGGCAAGCGGATTTAACAGACATGCAAAGATATTTAGTGTACAGGGTGGGCCGTAAGTTTCCATACATAGGAAAATTTAAACGTTTGTTTTATGTTTCAGATACCCTAAGAATATGCGTTAAGATCTTGTTTACTGATGAAGCAATTTTTACGTCAATGGAGAGGTTAATCGGCAAAACATACGTTATTGGAGTAATGCTAACCCTAACTGGCTGAGTCCGACGAAGATGCAAGGTGCCGGTAAAGTGATGGTGGGCCGGGATATGGGGTGACAGAATTATTGGACCAATTTTTGTCAGTTGAAATCTTAATGCCGAAAGGTATCTTAACATGTTGCAAGAAGAGATTTTTCCCATCCCTGCTAAACGAGGAAGGTAACTTCCCGTTTACTTCCAGCAAGATGGAGCTCCACCTCATTATGGTCTTCACGTGCGTCGGTATTTGGATCAGCAGTTTCCGGATGCTTGGATTGGTCGGCGTGGTCCTGTGGAGTGGCCTCCCAGATCCCCAGATCTCACCCCCCTTGATTTCTATCTTTGGGGGCACTTGAAGGCCATGGTGTATCAGGAAAAGATACGAGACATAATCATCTAAAGGAACGTATCACCAACGCCATTACAAGCATAACGTCAACTGTGCTAATGCGTGTTCATCAACAGTGGGGAACACGTATTGAAATGTGTTTTCAAAACAATGGCAACCATGTAGAGCATATTATATAAATAAAAATGGTTGTCCATAAAAAAATGTTTATTTTTCCTATGTATGGAAACTTACGGCCCACCCTGTATAATGACGGATATCGCTACATCCTATTCATAATAGATGTATTCTCTAGATATCTGTGGTTAATTCCGCTGAAAAATAAATCGCCTGAAACAGTTGCTAAAGCGACCAAAACGTTGATGTTAAAAGAAGATAGGGTTCCTGGCTATTTTTGTATGGATATAGGGAAAGAATTTATAGGTCGCGCTTTTCAGAACATGCTAACAGGGTTTAATATCAGTTACTACACTAGCAGTTCTATACATAAGGCCTCTTTAGATGAAAGAGTACAATGTACCATAAAGGAACGCATACATCGCTATTTTACACATAAAAACACATACAGATATATATATATATATATTATATATATATATATATATATATAAACGTTCTCGGGCCACTGGCGTCGTCATACAACCGTTCACACCACCGTACGATTGGCACAACACCTAACGAAAGAGGTGCGCGCTCAGAGGTGAGAAGAGATGGAGCACCGCCACCACACTCTACACATTTCAAAATCAATGATTATGTAAGGCTATCACGTTCGGGAAATAAATTCGCGAATGGATTTGAAGAAGGATGGACACGTGAGACTTTTAAAGTTAGTGCTATGAGACCTAAAGGCGAGATATGATGTATTACGTTGAAGATTTGAATGGGGAAGAGATCGCTGGAGGCTTTTACCTTGAGGAGTTGCAGAAAGTGACATTTAATTTAGGAAAAAGTGTGTTCAAAATTGAAAATATTTTAGGCAGCAAAGGATCAGGAAAGAGAAAAATGTACCTGGTGAAATGGCTGGGTTACCCAGAAAGCTTCAACGCCTATTTTAAAGCTGCTGCAATAATGAAGCTTAATTAGTATGCAACATGGCTATGCCACTTCTATGTCACACTCCCGTCCTCTTCTTCTCTGTCTGTACATCTTAACAACACCCTGGCCAACTTTGTGACAGAACTCCACGGACCCATTGAATTGGAGCGTGTTTCGTATGAGGTGGGTTTATGTGAACTCCAGTTAGCTACCAAATTTTTAACTCTTGAAAATGAACAAATCATATTTCTGATCCTTAGAAGAATCGATGAATGTGAAAAATTAGGCATAACCTTAGACAATATTGTGCGATCAGTCCTGTTCGGTGAGGTACAGTACTATAGTACAAACAAGCGGTAGCTCGCGATCGCCCTCCGGGCAGGTAGTAGTATATATCACAGTATATGTAGCAGTATATGTCACAGCTAGCTGTATATGTGTATTGTATATATGTATACGTATATTGGTACTTGCGTATTATTGGGCCCACCAAACTATTATCGGGACTACCAAACTGTTTATTGTGTATTTTTGCTCTCGTCATTTTCGTTTTCGAAGTACTTACATTCACTTGTAATAGATATTAAATAGCTTGTCCTCGGCCGCGGAGTGACCTAGGACCGGGAAACTTGACAGAACACATCGGCAGCTCATGGGCTATCAGTTAGTGGTAGTTGCAGGATTTTCCGATGTGCCGTTTAGTTTTTGCACGGTTCCGAAGAAAGCGGACAGACACAGACACATTTTAGCTCAATAGCATATAGGATGTAACGCTGGGAATCGGTCATTATGACTAGGGACCTCAGAAAAGTTCGTAAAAGTTTTTATGAATTTTTTTGAACTTTTATCATTTTTATGAAGTTTTCGAACTTTTCAGCTTAATTTTTTTTGCGAACTTTTAGCAATTTTTTATAAAAAAAAACATAAAGGTCGTGCAATTTGTGCAATTCTAGCTGGAATTTTAGAAGGAGAAACAAACTGCAAACCCTACCTAATTGATCTGGTTGATTTGGAAACTGCAAATGGTGACAACATTTGTCAGTTTGTTTAATGATGCTCTTGTCAAATTGTTTGCGGAGAAAATAGATTACAGTAATGTTATCTATATCGTTTCCGATGGAGTAGCTTATATGGTGAAGGCATGCAGAGCTCTAAAGTAACTTTATCCAACCTTTACCACTGCACTTGTGTTGCGCATGGTCTTGTATGTGTTGCAGAACTAGTTCGATCAAAGTACAAAAATATCGATCATTTTGTTTCTGGCATGAAAAAGATATTGGTAAAATGTGCTCATTGGAAAAGACAATTTTCTTCAGAAACTGGTTTTTCACTCCCTCCGGAGCCAGTTCTAACACGATGGTCAACTTGACTAAATAATTGCTTCTATTATGCTAAAAACTTTGTCAAAGTTAAAACATTTGTTTTAAGTCTAGAACCCGAATCTCAAGCCATTGCGGGTACTCAGGAATTACTGGGCGATCCAAAACTATCACAAGATATTTCTTTCATCGCATCAAACTTTCCATGTTTGACAGATGCCATCAAGAAACTAGAAGGTCGTTTAAACCTAGTGGACGCTATGCACGTTGTACAAAATGTTAAAGATACCATAACCTGTACGCCTTATAAAGAAAAATTAGTAGTAGTTTTGAAAAAAAAATCCTGAATTTGAAGTTTTCACAAGATATGCCCAGGTTCTGCAAAAAAAAGAAGTTCCCAATTTTAAATGCGATCCAAATATTGTGTGCGCATTTAAATGTGCACCAATAGTCTCCATTGAAGTTGAGTGCTTCTTCTGTCGTTACAAGGACGTAGTGTCGTCAAAGAGACTGAATCTGACCGTCGAACATGTAAAAGAGAATATGATGCTGCAATGGAATGAAGACGTTTCAGATGTTTAAGCATTTTTTTCTGCTTGTTTTTCAGTAAAATACTCCCAGGATTATGTTTATTTTTATTTTTTAGGTTTTTATACAAGTACAATAAAGTTTATTTTTGTTTATGTGTTTATCAATAAATATAATAAATAATATAGTTTTTTAACCTACTTAAAATACGGGATTGTTTTTATGAACTTTTTTGAACTTTTGGGCCAATTTCATGAACTTTTATGAACTTTCAAAGCAAATTTCATGAACTTTTTTGAGGTCTTTAATTATGACACAGCCATAGATATTGTGACGGAGTTAAACAAGAGACTTGAAAAGTCGTACCTGACAAACGATTTACTTTTGAAGCCGTAAACATAGAAACGCCTGCACGCACATTGAAGTTAAAATCAACGCTCAGTAGAAATATTAAAGATAAAGAGCTGTTTACAATTGTGGCTGAGGGTCGATATAGTGCAGCTCTCCAAAGAGATACCTTGCACGAGGCACAACATGACTTGTCCAGCTTAATGTATCAGCTGAAGATGGAGAAATTGAGTGAAAGCTGCCCATCCCCAGACATGTGCTATATTTACAGCAATATCGTAGAGCATCAATTTGTTGGGGACACCCATGCGCGCCTGCTGCGCATTGCACACATCCCCAACCATAGAGGGAAAAGTTTGAGCATTACATATGACAAGCCCCATCATGTGAATGTTGCAACTAATCTATTAACCAACATCTCGATATATATAAGAACGATTGAGGGAAAAAATTCCCATTCGGCGATGAGAGCTTAACAGTGAAGCTACACTTTCGTCGGTTATAATGACCCGAAGGCCATTCACAGTCTATCGGGGGGTGAGATATCAGCGTGGGAGTGGGCTTGGATCCATTTTTTCAACCATACTACGCACCGCTGTCCCACTGTTGAAGAGGGGTGCTAGATACCTAGGGAGGAAGGCGTTACAAACAGGTTTTAACGCGGCAGAAGACACAATAGGTGGAACTAAACCTAAAGAAGCTCTAAAAAAACATTTAAAACGTACACGAGAAGAAATCATCAAAGATGCAAAGAGAAAAATGCGTGGTGGCGGAAAGAAGAGAGCTGCCAGGAAGAAGGGGTCACCATCACGTGGCGCTAAACGTAAAATGAAATTAAAAAAAAGTGCTCTAAGCGTATGAAGCCTATGGCTGATCATTTTAACTGCTATAAACTGAGCACACTACACTCACGAATCATAGGCTGATTACTAGTTGTCGAGAGAGGTGGTACTATTTCTGACTCGTCATGGATCGTTTCATCCATCCCTGTAGTTCACAATGCTGTAAATCTGAACTGTCCCTCTTTGATATGTTTCCTACTTAGGTCTCTATTGAGCATAGCGACTTTATTACAATTAACCCATTAAACACAATTAGTTCGCCGAGTGCCCCAAGAGAATTCGTGATACACAGCTCAGGCCCTTACTTTTTTGACCCGAGCTGTATGCACATGTACGCTAAACTGCGTAGAGCCCATTCAGATGGGACGGACTGCGATGATAGTTACTTTGCATACCCTGAAGCCAACTTTCTACACTCCATATTCAGCCAGTGTGAGGTGTATTTAAATCAGGTTAACATCTCGGCACGAACGGAATATTATCACCTACGAGCCTATCTGGAAAATGTCCTCAACTTTTCAAAAGAAGCGAAGGACACCTTTTTAACTGCCGAGGGCTATTATCAGCCTAAAGATGAAAGTAGTATAAAGGATAAATTTAAAATTTTTAAATAAAAGATATACGAGTGTTTTGGCCGTCTTCATACAGACTTCACGTTCCAGGAGAAACTGCTTATGAACGGCGTCGATCTGAAACTAAAGCTCAACCGCACGAGACCTGCATAAATCTGGGGTATGATCAAGAAGAGGGCGCAAAACCCGTTGTGATTCACATAATGAAAACGTATTTACGTGTACGCCGAGTGAAATTAAGTTCACCAAAACAAATGGAAATTGAGAAAAACTTAATACATGCCACAGTAAAATACCCAATTAACAGAGTACAGATCAAACTACATATGGTGCCCGCCTGGTTGGCCTCGAAGCAAGTAGAAAACGTGGCCCTTGGAGTTCTACCTAAAAGGTTATTAATTGGAATGCAGGACCACACCTTGACGAATGGAAAATATAAAAAGAGTGCCTTTAAATTCGAGAATTTCGGCCTTAAAAATATAACTATACGTAAATGGCGTTGCACTGGGAGGGACTATGATTACGGACTACTCATCAGATGCTATGTTCCCGCTCTGCGCGAGAGCTCATAGTAGTCTGGGTGATAATGCAGGTGCCTGTGACGAACTTGGGTTTGGCCTAACGCAGAAAGAGTTTGTGGAAGAATTTAACGTTTATTCATTTGATATTACCCCTGACTTGTCTGCTAGTATAAACACACACTTAAATCCACAGCAGAGTGGGAACATCTCAGTCAGGTTAGAATTTGCCAACCCTATAGACGCGCCTATTAGTGTACTCGTGTACTTCGAATCATAAGCTCTGATAGAAGTTGACTGTTTCAGGAACGTGGTCACAGACTTTTAAAATAGACGCGAATACACACCAGAGAGTAATGAAAAGTGACCGAATCACACGCTCCAAATTTATCGGCGTGTTTGCGAAGGATGAAATATTGAAATTGCCAACTACGAGAAACTGGTACGGGATTATCGTGAACACTGACATTGTGGGGGGTGCGGGGATTCATTGGTTTACAATCTATTTTAAAAATAGGGAAAGAATGTATTATTTTGATTCACTCGGCACTCAGCCCTGGAATTACCCTGTGGTTGTACAATTTATCGAACAGATACATGTACCTGAAGTTGTATGGAATCCGTACCGCCTCCAAGGATATTTTAGTAACACGTGTGGCATGTATAGTCTTTCATTTCTCCTGCACATATCACGGGGAAAGCGATTTATAAATTTTTTTAAATTATTCGATTTGTGCGACAATGAAATGAATGATAAAACGGTATGCAGACAAATAAAAAAGGTTCACATATGTTAGCACCCGCTGTATTATGTAAAGGTGTGTATCTATATTGTGTAAAGGCGTATTTGTAAAATGTCGCCATTAAGACTTATTTAATGGACACTGGTTCCGCTTTATACATGTTTTCCACCATTTAATAAATTAAATGAAAATACATTATATTTTGTTCTTAACCACAGAAAATACTTACATTACTTCCTCGATGACCTGGCATTCGTTGGACCGGATGTGACCCAATACCTCGACCTCTGTATTCGGGCAGCTGGGTTGGCTGTGCGGTAAAGCAACCATATCATTTATTCCCCTTTCATCAAAACGAAAAGTAGCTATAACACGTTCAAGTTCCGTTTCGCTCCTTTAATGAGAATTTAACATGATTAGTTCATACTGAATAAAATAAAGTTAAGTAAAATTAAAGTTTAATTATGCCGGGGTATGCTACGCTAGGTTAGGTTATATTAAGAGATGAATGGCAAAACGCTGGGTGATGGAATCCCCGTTAAACCGTAGGTCTAGGGTGGGGTGAAAAGTTTGACCTTCTGGGCTAGGTTAGGCTAGGTTATATTATACCCGAATTGGTTACGCTAGGTTAGGCTATATTATGGCCGGTTAGGTTAGGTTATATTATATCCGTTTAGGTTATGCTAGGCAGGTTATATCACACCCTTAACGATCCCGGTTGTTAACACATACAACCAATATATATATATATATGTATATATTGGGAGGGAGCTACAATAAGAGAAACGCTTGGGTGGTGGATTCCCCGTTAAACCGTAGGTCTAGGGTGGGGTGAAAAGTTTGACCTTCTGTCCTAAGTTAGGTTAGGTTATAGCCGGATAGGTTAAGCTAGGTTAGGCTATATTATGTCCGGTTATGTTAGGTTATATTATAATCGGTTAGGTAATGCTAGGTTAGGTTATATCACACCCGTAAGGGCCATGCTAGGTTAGGTTATATTACGACTGGTCAGGCTACGCTAGGTTAAGTTAGGTTAGGTTAGGCCAGGTTAGGCTATGCTAGGTTAGGTTATATTACGCCGGTCAGGCTAGGTTAGGTTATATTATTATAAACGAGAAAGAGCCCTGGGATTCATTTTTCGTTGTAGAAAAACTCAGAATTAAAGGAAAAATTAGTTTACTAAATAAATTATAAACGAGAAAGAATCCACCATGGTTAGGTTAGGCTATATTATTATAAGCGATAAAGAGTCCTGGGCCGATATATATATAGGCTAGATTAGGTTAGGCTCTATTATGTCCAGGTTAGGGTCAGTTGTGTTAGGTTAGGCTATGTTATGTCCCGGCTATAATAGGTTAGGTTATAGTATGGCCAGTTAGGTTCAGTTGTGTTAGGTTAGGTTATATTATTATAAAGGAGAAAGAGTCCTGGGATTAATTTTTTCGTTGTAGAAAAACTCAGAATAAAAGGAAAAAATTAGTTCACTAAATAAATTATAAACGAGAAAGAATCTACCATGGTTAGGTTAGGCTATATTATTATAAGCAATAAAGAGTCCTGGGCCGATATATATATATATAATATATATATATATATATATATATATATATATATAGGCTAGGTTATGTTAGGATATATTATGTCCCGGTTAGGTTCAGTTGTGTTAGGTTAGGTTAGGTTAGGATATATTATGTCCGGGTTAGGTTCAGTTGTGATAGGTTAGGCTAGGCTAGGTTAGGCTATATTATGTCCCGGCTAGGATATGATAGGTTAGGCTATATCATGTCCCGGCTAGGATATGATAGGTTAGGATATATTATGTCCAGGTTAGGTTCAGTTGTGATAGGTTAGGCTAGGTTAGGCTATATTATGTCCCGGCTAGGATATGATAGGTTAGGCTATATCATGTCCCGGCTAGGATATGATAGGTTAGGTTATATTATGGCCGGTTAGGTTCAGTTGTGTTAGGTTAGGTTATATTATTATAAACGGGAAAGAGTCCTGGGATTAATTTTTTCGTTGTAAAAAAACTCAGAATAAAGCTACAGTAGGTTAGGTTAGGTTAGGTTATATTATATCTGGTTAGGCCATGGTAGGTTAGTTCGACCTCTGGACAGATTTCCTTTCACTTCGTTTTATTACGAATTTTAAAAATTATAATACTTGCAATTCTTAAAAGTTTCTAATATTTCTATTGTATTTATATTGTGTAAAGTGTATATACATTTCCGCTTGAATCACAAACTAATTTTCAAAATGCATTTATTACGGCATTTTATAAATTATTTAACACTGAATGTAACGTTATATATACATGGTCCGGCCTTCCGCTTAAATCACAAACTAATTTTCAGCTATCTATATTTTTTTAAGTTATCGAGAAATGTATTATTAAAACTACACCATATATATATATATGCCGAAATAACCACGAAGAAAACAGAGGATGGGCAATAATATAAAACCTATTGTTTTTCACCAAAATACACACAGAGGAACATATATATATATATATATATATATATATATTAATATATGAATAGAGACCGGGCCTTTGGACAGATGACAGTTCACTTCGTTTTATTACGGTTTTTTTATAAATTAACTAACACTGATTGAAACGTTGTATATAGACCGAGAATAAAGCACAAACTATTTTTCAAAACGTATTTATTATGGCCTTTTATAAGTTAATTAACACTGAATGAACCGCAGTATATAATCACAAATTAATTACTTACATTTCAAATGACGTATCCGTTGGCTCATGCAATCCATCGCAAATTTCTGCAATGGATTGCGTTGAGAGAAGTAGTTCATTCTGATCTACAGCGTTGGAAAGATAAATTGCACAGAGCGACTGGACATCCTCGTTTCCAAACAATTCGGGAGAGTTGTAGAGCTGGCTCATGACGGGGTATTTCAAAAGCAATGTTCCAGAAAAATGAATGAATTGAGGTCCTGAGATGAAAGTGTCCCCTTTTATAAATGGGGCTCGTGATTGTGAGCATCCTACAATACCCGATTCGCGAGCTTCCTATTGGCTATCAGTGAATTTTGGGCAGGGCTTAACATATAGGCCCGCCTAGCCTCCAACCAGAGGTCCTGGGCTCCTCCCACAGGGTTGTGATTGGCTGCCCCGTGAAATCTGGGGCGTGTCAGGTATACCCATTCATAGAGAGAGAGAGAAATGTGTTGTTTTTGATCTTGCTCGGGGACCGACGAGTTGGCAGGAGATTTGAACGTATGATAGGCATCCAGTTATATGAGGTGCTTAACGAGGTTGGAATATAAATTTGTAAATAGATTTATGGTGTCCCATCTAAAATAGGCTCGGGGAGAATTTATCATTTCCCCTGAAAAATAAAACGTTAGAAATTTGGAAGGTAATTTCAAAATCAATTACCCATGAATGGAAAAGGAAAAATTAGCAGTGCGTAAAGGTCTACAGCACATTCTCGTAGCTGTAAAAGTTTATTGGGGTCCCTGCGTTATCGTACCATCCAATAAATAAATTTAAAAAATTTACAGAGATGCGTGGTGGGTGCAAGTCATTAAGCCCCAAAGTTTATGATCTCGAACAGAACGCTGTTTAATGTAATTGTGTGTATATATATATATATATATATATATATATATTTTTTTTTCCATTAATATTTATGTCCTTCTATTGTTCAGCTATTTACATCGCTTAATTAGGAAATGTTTAGGTTGTATTTTGTTTATACCGCTTTACTTCTCTCCATTTCCCTCCTTTATCATATTCCCTCGATGGCTTCTGCCCGAATTGTTCATTCTGGCGAAGGTCAAGCTTTACATTCCACCTTAGACTACCCCCTCTTCTATGGCCTTGGTTGGTTCGAAGTCGACGGGGGTTCTGGTTAGGAGGCAGCAACGGATTTGTTACAGTAGTTTCTTCTATAATACTCTCCGAGTTCTTCTGTAGTGGTTCGGAGGATTCCGTGAAAACTTATTAAATTCTCTGAAGGTTCCTTGATGCTTCTTATAACGTATCGGGAACTTATGTTTCTCTATTTAAGACTAAGTTCTCTGAAGAAAGCAAAACTCGAAGGGGAAGATAAAGACTTTTTCTTACTGTAATTTACTGCTAAAATGTACAGGCAATGCTCAGCCTCTAAGTTTAATTTACAGGGGAAGGAGTTCGACCTCTTTCGACCATGGCTCAGGCCGGAATTTAAAAGTGCGGAGGCGAGGGCCTCCTCAAGGAGGGCTCCTCCTCGCTGAAAGACTGCTAACAAGGGCGTGATTGAATTTACAATACAAGAATTAAATAAGTCTAAATTTTTGGGGGAGTGCAGTTGAAGGTTAAGTTTCCCCCTTTAACTGGAGATCTAAACACTTCTTGGACGTTAAGCATAATTTTAACACAACAGAATTTTGAAAAATTCCAAAAATAAAACGAAAAACTAAACAAAAATAATAATAATAATAATAATAATAATAATAATAATAATAATAATAATATCGGCGAGTCATAATGACATAATGGCGACATAATGTCGGAGTAGTACATTGAGTACAATCCCAAGTGCATCACTGAGTACATTGTAATTTTGGCTTATTACAACTATGATTATAATTACCAATTAATTCACATTCGCTTATTATCGTTAATTACAGTTTCATTAAAGTACATTAATTACATTATATTAAATTATTATCGTTAATTACAGTTTCAATAAAGTACAATAATTATATCATATTAAATTATTACAGTTACTTACAATTCTAGCAAATTGTTAATTGACATATCTGATACTGAAGTAAGATACGGAAGTACACGGACATTTATGATATAACATAACATAATATAACATAACATACAACATAACACCTTATATTATAAATTTGTAGCAAGCGCAAGAGGGATTTCGGGTTCCGAGGCTCGCTTTTTTGGCGACGTCATCGGAATCTGAATATTCGTATCAGCATCCACAAGTATCTTGCGAGAGGTTAAATAATTAAAAAAATAAAAAGTATACATGTGAACGTACTTACATGTAAGGTAATTATGTACGTCCTCAGTGGACATGTACGAATGCATAAACTATTGTACACATATTGGTAGTCACACAATAGGTTGACAATAGATAGCTGAATGAATAATTAATAAAATTAACAAAAGATAAAGGTCACGAAGGGAAATGGATGTATGAATGAACAACATATAAATAATGACGTATAGAGTGTAAAGTTTTTATTATTATGTTAAAGAATTTACCATACATTGTATACTAGAAATATGATGAAGGGAAATTAATGACGGGAAAATGTGAAGGGAATTAAGCTACTTTATGACGTCATAGTTATTCAAATTATGCCATACGTCAATTCATAATTAATACGCCATAGTTGTTTAATTCGTACCTACAGTACAAGTCATTATTTTGAGAAATTAGAAGAAACGAATTGGAGAAAAAGAGTGAGTGAAACTATAAATTAAATATACGGCAAATATTAAGGAATTGGGTACATTTGAGGAAGAATTAAGTAAATGAATAAAGAAGTACAACTAAGGGTTCCAATCATGCCATATGCAATGTGCATGCATAATCTAGTAAAATTTAGGGATGAGGGTTAGATGCAAGACAACCATAATTAATTATAATAAATTCTCTAACAAATGAAAAATGGAAATATGGATACGACTAAACCATAGAAATGGTAGGTCGCATGGTTGTGACACTGAAAAAAAACTAAAAAGCAGAAATCGAAATTCTATCCAAACTCGCATCAGGCGACTTTGGTTCCTCATGTAAAAATGAACATTCGAACATAAAAACCATACAAACATACTGTAAGTACTATATGAAGACAATGAATATAAGGATCCATATAAGGATTATATAATGATTACATAGGAATTATTCATTGTTCATTTTTACACACACACACACACACACACACAAATATATATATATATATATATATATATATAAGAGAGAGAGAGAGAGAGAGAGAGAGATTTGTACATATATAGGATCACCTTTGCTTTCGATGGCTTCGCCCGAATTGTTCATTCTGGCGAAGGTTAAGCTTTACACTCCATCTTAGACCTACTCTTTAAACGGGGATATATATAATAGAGAGAGAGAGAGAGCGCGCGCGAGAGAGAGAGAGAGAAAGAGAGGGATCCCCTGCTAGGATACCCTGGGTACCCATTTATCTACCAATCGTGGAAGGATGTTTACACTCCACCTTAGACCTACAGTTTAACACGGGCCACTAGGATACCCTGGTTTCCCATTTATCTACCAACCGTGGAAGAACGCGCCGTCACCGGGTCTCGAACCCGGCGCATATAATTGCGCATATAGTTGTGTGTGCGTAATATTTTATGAGCGTATAGGCGGGGGTGTACATGCAAACGTTGTATACACTTCGTAAACTGGCTGATAATGCCAACTGGCTTCTACGCCAACTGGCTGATTAGGAGCTTATAAGACAGCAAGCGCTGGGATGAAGTCTTAATATGCGCTTGGCTCCTGCCAAGCGAACACCTCTCTTCCTCTCCTTCTCCTTTCTCTCTTAGGTTAGGTATACCCCTTTTGGGGGGTGAGGCCGTTCCAACTTCTCCCCCAAAGAGGTCTCCCTCGCGGGAGTTCATTACAACTTGGGGGATAACTCCGCCTCCACGTTGCATAACCCCTTGTTGCTCTTACAACATTCCCATCCCCCCTTTGTTGCATAACCTATTGCAACATTTCCTCTGCACCATTGATCAACATTTCCAATTGTATTGCACTCTCTCCTTTTTCGCCCATGCTACTAGCAAAAATAAGTGAATTTCTACACTGTTAATAAATTTTCGCCTCAATCAAATCCTCGCCTCTTCAATCCCTCTCACTTCGCCGCAATGTTGTCTCACTCTCTCTTTACTGTCGCTACTGTAACGGACACTGCTGTTCTGATCTCTCCAACTGCATGCCTTCTCCCTTTTCTAACCAACTCTCTAACGTAAGGGTTAATCGGTATTCTCAATTTTCCATAGAACATTTAATAACTGAAACACTACAGGAACAACCTTCCTCAGTCCATCTTTACCCCTGTCTATGACTTCTAATCTTTCAAACGCAGAATGTCGAGGCATCTCGAAAACGTTGGGCCTTGATTTTGGCTATCTCCTTCTCTTTCTATGGAGATGAGGGCATTTTTGCGGGCATTCACCCTTGGCACCTCCTTCTTGCAAAAATAAGTAAAGGTTTAAGCAAACATTTCCCATTCAAAGCAAAATTTACACTGGAAATATGTGAAATGCGAAATAATACTGACAACATAAAATAAAGCTGTGTTGTATTGTTTAAATGCTGCAAAATATTTGTAAATAAAACCGAACAATGCAAAATATTTGTACATAAAACCGAACCATACATTGAATACGGAAGATGTCCACATACTAAATACGTGATTCAGTATTCAAGGTATGAAAAACGCGCCCCCTACCTTTCTCTATTGAATTTGTGATGAACTTTTAATAAAAAGTTGATTATAAAATAAAAATCCATAATAAAAATGATAATGTTTAACATTTACAGACGCCGTTTATACTTTGAGTTTTTTAAAGAATTAAAAAAATGAAAACATAAAATTAGTTTCATAAAAAATTCCAAATTTCATCAAGTTTTCGTCCGACAAAACGTCCCGACTTCGTTCCTTGTGTTGGTATCTACGGCTGAACGTTGTCCTCGAAGTAACAATGACTCGACGTATTTTGTATGGTCGAAGCGTCCAACAACTCTGCTAAAAAAGTGCCGAAAACGGTTTTTCGCCATCAACGAAGCTCGGTCGGGCTCACGATCAGATTCATTTGCGAAAATCCTTGTTCACATTCACTTGAAGAAATGGGAATAGTGCTCAGAGCGTGTTTCAAATGAGTCAGTCGAGATGGGAACTCTGAAAAAGCTATATAGGCTATGGGTTGATTGCCTGTGCCCTCATCCGTTGGAAATTCCAACAGACTTCAGTGGAGGGTTACCGACAAAAGCCCTATGCTTTTTCGTTAGAGAGTTATAAATATGTAGGTTGTTAAAGGACCGTTTTATATTTAAGTGATTACGGTAATTTTAGCGCCGGGATTGGGAACCTTATGTTAATGAAAACTGAAATTGCCTCACCTTATTTTTGCTGGGTCTTTGTTTGCTTCGATGTAGGGCGTTACGATCATTTTCGGTGTAGGGCCGCCACGATGGAGTTACGCGGCGAATTTACTTAAGGTAATTAATATAGGCAGTCACTATATAAACCCCTGAAGGAATAGGCCTATCCTTTTATAGTCACTAGGTTTTATATTATAAGGAATTCACTCAGGACTAGGGGGGACAAAGACATCCTCCCTGTTTAAAGCTTCGCTGTAACATAAACAGCCCTGAGAGCCGTTCCTTGGTTCTGGTGTATTATTTGCCGAACTAGCAAAATTTTGTTTGGTCTACTCCTGTGGTAGACTAAACAATAAATTGGGTTTTCTTGTTGCTATGTGAGGCTGATTCATACATACAGGTTCTTTGTACGTATGGCAATTCAATTATTTCATTCCCAATAGGCTATGTCGCCAATCCCGAGGCAATTTTGTATAGATATTTAATTCAATTAATTAATAATTTATATTTAATTATGAAATAAATGTACCACATATGATACCATGTTGTGAGTGCGGTATAGTTTTTCCATATACTGGGGGGGGCCGGAGAAAAATTTGTATGTTATAGATCAAAATTTTTTGACAAACTGTGTAAAACATGTAAAAAATGGATCAAAAGAATGAAGTAGAAATTTAGGAAGAGAGAGGTTACTCAAGACCTATTCAAATAGAAAGTTCAAGAGGCCAACTTCTCAAGTTTAGTTAAAGTTATGTCAATCAGTTTGACTCCCTTTAGGTATAGGAAATTTATGGGATTAAAGTAAAGTTATTAAGCATTTTAACTTTGCTCAGTTTGTGTAAGGTTTATAAGTCACCAGTCTTAATTTTTTCTTGTAAAAGTTTTCTGGCTTTCAAAGCAGTCTTTCTTTGAGGCCTGTCTGGTTTAGTCTGAGTTACATCAGGCACATTGAGAGATTCCTCCCCAATAGTATCCTGATCCATCCTTTGGGGTAATGGTTCTAATTTAGCCCCACACTCCAAAGGATATAGTAATGTGATATCTCTGGTGGTTCACCAGTTGCTGTTTTCAGTTTTACAACCCTGGTAACTTCGTCTTCACCAGTTTTGAGTTCCAAGACTTTTCCCATTGACCAATGTTGTCTTGGTGTCTTGTCATGTATCAACACAATGTCCCCAATTTTGACTGAATCATTCCAACTTTGTTTTGTTAATTGTTTATGTCTTTCTCTAAGACTTGTTAAGTATTCTTCTCTCCATTTTGTTATAAATTGAGTCTTGATTTGTGTCAAATGTTGGTATTTTGTGTTGAGTTCTTTGTGTCCTATTTCCCAATCTGGATCCTCTGTACTGTTATGTTCAGATTCTGGTAACATGTTTACTGTTTCTCCCTTAATTAGGTGGTTTGGGTGTGTGAGAGGTTCTGGCTCATTAATATCTCCCACATAAGTTAATGGTCTGTTGTTGACAACATTTTCAATTTCTGACAGAATAGTCATGAGTTCAAAAAGTTGTAGATGTTTTGTCCCAATAGTCTTTTTAAGGCAGTTCTTTACAGTTTGTATGTTTCTTTCCCAAATTGAACCATACCATGGTGTATTAACAGGAATGTACTTCCAGGTTATGTTGTGTTTGGTTAAATGAGTTTGTACTGTTTCACTGTCACAAATCTGATGAATAATTCTTTCACCAGATTTGAAGTATGTGGCATTGTCTGACCATATAGTTTTGGGTACAGAATTGTGTGCACAAAATCGTCTGAAAGCAGCAATAAAAGCTTCTGCTGTCAGATCTTCTACTATGTCTAGACATATGGCACGTGTGGCAGCACAGGTGAAGAGTACAATGTACACTTTGTATTCCTTTGAATCCATTTTGTCTCCAAAACTCACATTTACCGCTCCAGTGTAGTCAATACCCGTGGTTTCAAATGGCCGAGTAAATGTTACTCGTTCCACAGGTAGGTCTGGAGGGCTTGGGGTCTTAAAGGGTCGTGAATGGATACGTTTACAAGGAATGCATGTGTTTAAAATTTTCTTTGTTTCAGTTCTACCCTTTGGTAGCCAGTAAGTTTTTCTCAGCTCTGTCAGGGTTTGTGGGACTCCCATGTGGTGTATTTTGTTGTGGGTATCCCTGATGATGAGTTTTGTGAAGTGATTTCTCCTTGGAAGAAGAATTGGGTGCTTAGAGTTGTAAGTCAAAGTTGACTTGTTAAGCCTTCCTTTACACCTTATCAGACCCTCTGTATCCAGGTACAGATTTAGATCCATGACAAGTGAAGGAATACCTTTGTTTAATGTTACTGGACCTAAGATACTTCAACTCCTTGTCAAATTCTGAAGCTTGTATCTGTTTGAGCCAGTATTTTGTTGCAGTTTCTGTTAAGTTAGAAAAGGCTTTCTGAGGACAGTGTTTGAGAAGGTAGCTATTGACAAACTTGCAGCAATAGACTGTAATTCTCAAGAGTTTGTTGAGGTCTGAATAAAGGTGATAGTCAAATATAGGTTTGTCCTCAGTGATCTTTTCAGTTGTTGTAGAGTTGAGTGTGAGGTTAACTACTTTGGCTGGCCAAAGATCCTCACATGTTAGCCATTCGGGCCCTTCATACCAGATTTTATTTGTTTTCAACAGCTTGTAAGAGAGCCCTCTTGTCAAAAAGTCTGCAGGATTCTCTTTTGTTTTTATGTACCTAAATTTGATACCAAGGTTTGTGTTTGCAGTTTTGATTTCTGTTAGTCTGTTTTTCACAAATATATTTTTGCAAGAAGTTGTATCTGTGTTGGTCACCCATGTTAGACAAATTTGACTGTCTGTCCTTAAGTAAATGTTTGTTATGTCAACTTCTTTATACACTTGTGAAAGAAAGTCTGCTGTTTTAACTCCCAATGAGACAGCTAATAATTCAAGTTGTGGTACAGTTTTCTTTTGGTTTAAGGGTGCCACTTTTGCCTTTGAATAAACCAAGTTACTTTCATTTTCACTTGTTAAATAGGCACAACACCCGTAAGCTTGTGTGCTGGCATCTGTAAAAATGTGTAGTGTTTGAGATTTCAATCTGTAGCCAGCACATCTTGGTACGTAGATGTCTTGAACTTTGTTCAAGTCTGTGGCTAATTTTTTCCAATGAAGTTGGTCTTCCACTGAAAGTGGTTCATCCCAATCAATTTTCTTTTTCCATAAGTCTTGCAAAAGGTTTTGGATCTTATGGTTGCTGGTAAATATAATCCAATGGGGTCGAAAATTTTGGATGATTCTGAAAGCACTTGTCTTTTTGTATCGGCATTTGGATTTAAGTTATAACTCTTTGTGCAAAGAGTGTCATCGTGTTCGGAATTCTGTTTTAAAAACCAAAGCATTCCAAGTGTTTTCGTGTAATTGTTTGGTTCAATGTTCCCATTGTTGTCTTTTGTTATTTGTTCATTTAATTTAGGAGAATTAGAAAGAGTTTGTACTGTATTCAAACCTCCTACCACTTCAGACTAGTCAATACCCGTAGTTTTAGTGGAGTAAATTTACTCCTCCACAGGTAGATCTGGAGGGCTTGGGGCTTTGAATCCTGTACTGTTTTTGTGTTGTTTGGCCTATGGCCAAGGGAGGCCACAAGACCCTTTTTGTTTGGTCTCTGGCCAAAGGAGGCCACAAGACCCTTGTTGTTTGGTCTCTGGCCAAGGGAGGCCACAAGACCAATGTTGTTTGGTCTCTGGCCAAGGGAGGCCACAAGACCAATGTTGTTTGGTCTCTGGCCAAGGGAGGCCACAAGACCAATGTTGTTTGGTCTCTGGCCAAGGGAGGCCACAAGACCCTTGTTGTTTGGTCTCTGGCCAAGGAGGCCACAAGACCCTTGATGAATATGTTGGGCTATGGCCAAGTGAGCCATCAGCCCTTGATGAATATGTTGGGCTATGGCCAAGTGAGCCATCAGCCCTTGATGAATATGTTGGGCTATGGCCAAGTAGGCCATCAGCCCTTGATGAATTTGTTGGGCTATGGCCAAGGTAGGCCATCCTTTGATGAATTTGTTGGGCTATGGCCAAGGTAGGCCAAGCCCTTTGATGATTTGTTGGGCTATGGCCAAGGTAGGCCATCAGCCCTTTGATGAATTTGTTGGGCTATGGCCAAGGTAGGCCATCAGCCCTTTGATGAATTTGTTGGGCTATGGCCAAGGTAGGCCAAGCCCTTTGATGATTTGTTGGGCTATGGCCAAGGTAGGCCATCAGCCCTTTGAATTTGTTGGGCTATGGCCAAGGTAGGCCATCAGCCCTTTGATGAATTTGTTGGGCTATGGCCAAGGTAGGCCAAGGCCCTTTGATGATTTGTTGGGCTATGGCAAGGGTAGGCCATCAGCCCTTTGATGAATTTGTTGGGCTATGGCCAAGGTAGGCCAAGGCCCTTTGATGATTTGTTGGGCTATGGCCAAGGGTAGGCCATCAGCCCTTTGATGAATTTGTTGGGCTATGGCCAAGGTAGGCCAAGGCCCTTTGATGATTTGTTGGGCTATGGCCAAGGGTAGGCCATCAGCCCTTTGATGAATTTGTTGGGCTATGGCCAAGGTAGGCCATCAGCCCTTTGATGAATTTGTTGGGCTATGGCCAAGGGTAGGCCATCAGCCCTTTGATGAATTTGTTGGGCTATGGCCAAGGTAGGCCAAGCCCTTTGATGAATTTGTTGGGCTATGGCCAAGGTAGGCCATCAGCCCTTTGATGAATTTGTTGGGCTATGGCCAAGGTAGGCCAAGGCCCTTTGATGAATTTGTTGGGCTATGGCCAAGGGTAGGCCATCAGCCCTTTGATGAATTTGTTGGGCTATGGCCAAGGTAGGCCAGGCCCTTTGATGAATTTGTTGGGCTATGGCCAAGGTAGGCCATCAGCCCTTTGATGAATTTGTTGGGCTATGGCCAAGGTAGGCCATCAGCCTTTGATGAATTTGTTGGGCTATGGCCAAGGTAGGCCATCAGCCCTTTGATGAATTTGTTGGGCTATGGCCAAGGGTAGGCCATCAGCCTTTGATGAATTTGTTGGGCTATGGCCAAGGGTAGGCCATCAGCCTTTGATGAATTTGTTGGGCTATGGCCAAGGGTAGGCCATCAGCCGTTTGGAGTAGAGTAGTTTGTTTGTACGTGTACTGTCTAACCATAATATTTTTGGCACAAAATTATGTGCACAGAATCAGAGCGCAGCAATAAAAGCTTTTACTCTCCGATCCTTGGTTAGTTTAGACAGGTTTTGTGTTTGAGACACATGAAAGAGTAGTGGTGTGTGTGTGTGTGTGTGTGTGTGTGTGTGTGTCATTCCTCCGAATCCAGTTGGTCTTCAAAACTTGGATTCACCACTCCAATGAAGTCAATACCAGTAGTTATGAATGAGTAAATGTTGTGTATCCTACAGGTAGGTCTGGAAGGTTTTGGGGTTTTGAAGGAATCCAATCTGTTTGCAAGGAATGTATGTGTCTGTTGCTGAAATCTGTTGTGATTCTTCTTTTAAAAGAAGAATTGGATGTTTGAAGTCGTATGTATATTTATATACTGTACCGTACGTGTGTGTGTAAATGTGTATTTTGTTATAGGGTTTTATTTTTGGTTTTGGTTAGGTTAATCAATTTGGCTGAGTAAAGATCCTCAAACGTTGCATTTGAGACCCTTATATCAAGCCTTGTCTGTTTTATGCCTATATGTCAAATAGGAATTGGAATAGGTTGGGCCTATATTGGTCAAATAGGAATTGGATTAGGTTGGGCCTATATTGGTCAAATAGGACTTGGAATAGGTTGGGCCTATATGTCAAATAGGACTTGGAATAGGTTGGGCCTATATGTCAAATAGGACTTGGAATAGGTTGGGCCTATGTCAAATAGGACTTGGAATAGGTTGGGCCTATGTCAAATAGGACTTAGAATAGGTTGGGCCTATATGTCAAATAGGACTTGGAATAGGTTGGGCCTATGTCAAATAGGACTTGGAATAGGTTGGGCCTATGTCAAATAGGACTTGGAATAGGTTGGGCCTATGTCAAATAGGACTTGGAATAGGTTGGGCCTATATGTCAAATAGGACTTAGAATAGGTTGGGCCTATATGTCAAATAGGACTTGGTGGGTTGGGCCTATATGTCAAATAGGACTTGGAATAGGTTAAATAGGACTTGGTGTGCCTATATGTCAAATAGGACTTCGAATAGGTAATAGGTTGGGCCTATGTGTCAAATAGGACTTGGAATAGGTTGGGCCTACATGTCAAATAGGACTTGATAGGATTTGGAATAGGGTTACGAATAGGTGTTAGGTGGGTGTAGGTTCGAATTTGTGCAATTGCTTTAGGTCTTTGTGATGTTACAGGTTTTAGTCGAATTTTGTGATGTTACAGGTTTTAGTCGAATTTTGTGATGTTACAGGTCTGAGTCGAAATTTGTGATGTTACAGGTTTTAGTCGAATTTTGTGATGTTACAGGTCTGAGTCGAATTTTGTGATGTTAATGAGTCTTATGAGTAAGTTAAATTGCTGAAATAAATTTTGTAACCTACACCACAGGTTCAATTATAAATTTAGTGTTTTTAGTTAGGATAGGCCTTGAGTGTGAAAGAGTAAGGCCTACTTTAAGAGGTAGGCCCATTATGCAAGGTAAAGTTAGGTGTGGGCCTACTAACTAGGCCTATTTGTTGGGCCTAAAGTAGGCTTATGTTTGGGCCTATTTTATAGGACCTCAAATGAGTTAAGCCTGTCAAATTAACAAGGCTTTGTTTTTAGTTTGAAGAGTAGGACCTATTAAATAGGCTTAATGTTGTGGGCCTATTTTTATAGGACCTAAATTGAGTTATGCTTGTTAAATGAACAAGCCTTTGTTTTCGGTTAGTGTAAAGGTAAAGGGATCGGTTCCCAGTTTTAGGCCACCATATGAAAAAACTATAGTGGGGTTACGGTTGAAATTGGGGTTAGGCCAATGTGGTAAGCCTAGCCACTGCGTGTCAGTGTAAATTGTAGAGGGTTAGTTCCCCACACACAGGGCCACCATTTGAAAAAAAACTATATAGGGCTATGGGTTGATTGCCTGTGCCCTCATCCGTTGGAAATTTCCAACAGACTTCAGTGGAGGGTTACCGACAAAAGCCCTATGCTTTTTCGTTAGAGAGTTATAAATAAGTAGGTTGTTAAAGGACCGTTTTATATTTAAGTGATTACGGTAATTTTAGCGTCGGGAGTTGGGAAGCCTTATGTTAAAAAAACTGAAATTGCCTCACCTTATTTTTGCTGGGTCTTTGTTTGTTTCGATGTAGGGCGTGACGGTCATTTCGGTGTAGGGCCGCCACGATGGGGTTACGCGGCGAATTTACTTAAGGTAATTAATATAGGCAGTCACTATATAAACCCACTGAAGGAATAGGCCTATCCTTTTATAGTCACTAGGTTTTATATTATAAGGAATTCACTCGGGACTTTAGGGGGGACAAAGACATCCTCCTGTTAAAGCTTCGCTGTAACATAAACAGCCCTGAGAGCCGTTCCTTGGTTCGGTGTATTATTTGCCGAACTAGCAAAATTTTTGTTTGGTCTACTCTGTGATAGACTAAACAATAAATTGGGTTTCTTGTTGCTATGTGAGGCTGATTCATACATACAGGTTCTTTGTACGTATGGCAAATTCAATTATTTCATTCCCAATAGGCTATGTCGCCAATCCCGAGGCAATTTTGTATAGATATTTAATTCAATTAATTAATAATTTATATTTAATTATGAAATAAATGTACCACATATGATACCATTGTTGTGAGTGCGTATAGTTTTTCCATAGGAACGTTAATTATTTGAGCGAACGTGTGTCAACGTCGCTCTGAAAAAAAGGGGCCGGTACGCCGTACCGGCGCATACCGTCACAAAAAAAGCATATGTATATATATATATATATAATATATATATATAATATATATAATATATGGGTGATGGTGACGATGTTGAGGTTTGTTCGTTTATACACACCTAAACGGCTAAGGTGATTTGCACCAAATTTAGTATACACATTAGGAAAAAACCAGGGAAGGTTTTAGACACATCCGCCCCTCCCAATCTTACCCTAGTTACCCGTTTCTCCTGTCACTGTCCTCCTTAGCTGATTTTTTTTCCGTGTCTCATCTACCTTGTGAGCAGTCCCGCATGCTCTCAAATACACCGTTGTCGCGCTATTCTTTATTACACATAAATGCATCTTACACACTACACAATCTTTTCAAAATTAAAAAAATATTAAGAGTTTTTGTTTCTGACTCTCTTCTCTCTCTAATGGGAGGTAGGGGTTTTTGTGGACATTCGCTCTTGGCTACTTCCTGCATAATATATATATAATATATATATATATATATATATATATATATATGGAGTGAATTTCACAATTAAACACGTGAAATGAATGAATGATGCAAACGCAAGGAAAAGAAAAAAAAATGATCCCAAGGCCTTTCGTGTATTCAGAAGTACACTCCCTGTCCATTCCCTGACGAGGTGTACTTCGAATACACGAAAGGCCTTGGAATCATTTTTCATTTTCCTTGTGGATTTGCATTATATATATATATATATATATATATATATATATATATATATATCAAAACTATTGACTTCTCTCTTAGGGAAACGGAGCTTACAGATGAAAAGAAGAATCAACACAACGGCAAACATTTTCATTTATTTGTACATCAGACGTTTCGACAAATCATTGTCATCATCAGTGAGTTAAGTCTTAAAACCTTAAAACAAAATTGAAAAGTGAAAGTTACATCATACAATATTAAAACCATTAAAATTAAAACCTTAAAGCAAAATGAAAATTGCATCAATACAAATTAAAATCATTTAAATTTATCACTATAAAAACTAAAATTAAATTAAATTTCATCACTAAAAACTAAAATTAAATTACCTCAATAGGTAAATACACAATTTACATCCACCTCCATACTTGGCAAAGTCTAAGGGAATACTGGATGGTAGAGGATTAGAAAGGATATGTCTGTGAAAACGGTGGTTAGTTTAAAAGAGTTGTAATTTGTAGGATGAGATATATATTAAGGAGGGTTTGTTTCTATAGATGTACAAAGATTCTAAAATTCGGAGTTCTGTACGGTTATTGGATTTAGTTAAATTTCAAAACTGAGTTTGTGAAGGGGATGGTCGTTTTCATTACTATGGTTTCTAATTGCGGATTGTGGAGGGCTACTGAGGGGACGGTTGTCTTTGTACATCTATAGAAACAAACCCTCCCTTAATAATAATAGCTCATCCTACAAATTACAACTCTTTTAAACTAACCAACCGTTTTCACAGACATATCCTTTCTAATCCTCTGACCATCCAGTATTCCCTTAGACTTTGCCAAGTATGGAGGTGGATGTAAACATTGTGTATTTACCTATTGAGGTAATTTAATTTTAGTTTTTATAGTGATGAAATTTAATTTAATTTTAGTTTTTATAGTGATAAATTTAAATGATTTTAATTTTGTATTGATGCAATTTTCATTTTGCTTTAAGGTTTTAATTTTAATGGTTTTAATATTGTATTGATGTAACTTTCACTTTTCAATTTTGTTTTAAGGTTTTAAGACTTAAGTCACTGATGATGACAAATGATTTGTCGAAACGTCTGATGTACAAATAAATGAAAATGTTTGCCGTTGTGTTGATTCTTCTTTTCATATATATATATACTGTATATATACCGGGTGTCCGAGAATTATCTGTACAATATTTGGCTGTTATTAAAAGTCAACCATGAAGTGTAGAAATTCCATTGTTGTCCCATTTTACAGAGAATCTCATTAAGTTTTTTTTGATACCACGTTTTGACAAGTTTTTTAGAAATGTACGCGGGTGACAGACATTGATGATTTAAAAGCAAAAATCACAGCTGCTATTGAGCGAATTGATGTGGATATGCTGCAGCGTACATGGCAACATTTGGAGTATCGATTGGATGTTTTGCGAATCACTAATGGTGCACATATCGAATGTTTGTAAGAACGTTACTTTAATAAAAGAAACTTTTGAAAATACAGATTCTAAATAATCTTGTTTAAGAATTTTACGTGTGTTATCAAGAATTTTATTAAAAGATGAAATTGTACAGATAATGTCCGGACACACTGGAATTTCTAAAAAACTTGTCAAAACTTGGTATCAGAAAAAACAATGAGATTCTTTGTAAAATGGGACAACACTGGAATTTCCACACTTCATGGTTGACTTTTAATAGCCAAAAATTGTACAGATAATTCTCGGACACCCTGTATATATATACACACACATTTAACTGCAAAGAACACGCAGTATAAATAACGTAAAGAACGACGCTTGTATAGGAGATATTCCGCGCAAGACGAGAGAGAGAGAACGAAACAAATGAAAAAATGAGGTAACCACCCGGGAATCGAACCCGGGATCTTCCGATTGCCGGTCAGATGCGATACCATTACACCATGGGCCTCACTCTTCCAAATGCCGTAATTCTTCTACATACTCGCAGAAACCAATGCCCCAAGGGGGTACCTCCCGCATGCCGTAACATTATATACATTTAACTGCAAAGAACACGCAGTATAAATAACGTAAAGAACGATGCTTGTATAGGAGATATTCCGCGCAAGACGAGAGAGAGAGAACGAAACAAATGAAAAAATGGGGCATTGGTTTCTGCGAGTATTTAGAAGAATTACGGCATTTGGAAGAGTGAGGCCCATGGTGTAATGGTATCGCATCTGACCGGCAATCGGAAGATCCCGGGTTCGATTCCCGGTGGTTACCTCATTTTTTCATTTGTTTCGTTCTCTCTCTCTCGTCTTGCGCGGAATATCTCCTATACAAGCGTCGTTCTTTACGTTATTTATACTGCGTGTTCTTTGCAGTTAAATGTATATAATGTTACGGCATGCGGGAGGTGCCCCTTGGGGCATTGGTTTCTGCGAGTATGTAGAAGAATTACGGCATTTGGAAGAGTGAGGCCCATGGTGTAATGGTATCGCATCTGACCGGCAATCGGAAGATCCCGGGTTCGATTCCCGGGTGGTTACCTCATTTTTTTCATTTGTTTCGTTCTCTCTCTCTCGTCTTGCGCGGAATATCTCCTATACAAGCATCGTTCTTTACGATATATATATATATAATATATATATATATATATATATATATATATATATCGTGCGAACTATTCCCTCTCCGTTATTTTTATTTGAACACTTTGAACTGAACTTCTGACGAAGGAATGAACAAGAAAGTGTCAGTGAAACGGTAATTGTTGAAACGTAAAGTAAAAATGAAACTAGAAAGAGGGGGTGATAGTTCAAAGGAACCCATTAAGCTATTCTTTGGGGAGCCAACGATTTCAGGGTTAAAATAAAAACCCTCGAAAGGTTTCGAGTCTATGATGTTTAAAGAGGAAGTGGATAAGAAAAGAATTGGGAAGTCACCCGGACCAGAAGGAAATATGTAAATATACAAAGGACACCAAACAGCAACAGACCGGCTGGTTCCTACGACTCAGTTACAAGAAGGTGCGTCATCGCATGACATTGAGGGTGAGCGACTTGTTTCAGAAACAAGAGGAGACGCCTGTAGAGATAAAGAACGTATCTGGTTTAAAATACTATTTCCAACATGTTTAACGTCAAGGGAGCGTTTGAAGGATTCCTGCATGCCACGAAAATATGATGTCTGGTGATCTTATTCATCAAATCAGATTTGTTGAAGCTCCTCCCAAGGAAATTCATATATTTGACTGTATGTGGAAAGTATAAGGTGGTTACTCAACTGAATTGCGTCTCCGTAATCAGATTCGCAAGTATCTAACGCAAAAGAAATTTTATAAGAATCAGAAATCATAAAGAGTTCGAACGATTTGCCAAGTTGCGTGAACCATTTATGGAGAGTTGGTTAGACAAGTTTACATTTAACATAGCTTTGAAAATAAGGACATGGTTTGTCACAGTGTGTACTGTCGTTAGGTTGGTGGAAAAATGACTGGAAAAATTAAATGACCAGAAAAGATAATCGAAATAGTAACAAAAATGAAGTGATGCAAAATTAAACAAAACTTAACCTTAAAATTACTAAAATTAAAATATGAAAACAAACAAAACTAAACAAAATTGAATTGAATTAAAGTTGTATATTTGGTATACCGTAAAGTTACGAAAAGTGAAAAATGGACAAAAAATTAACAAAATAAAAAAAAAAAGGTCAGAGAATAAAAGTGAACAGTTAAATAAATAGATTCAATTAAATGAATAGCTATTTCCAACTGAAATGGATTTCACTGATTACGAAAAGAAATTGAAACATGTTTAAATCACGAAAGTGTGAGCTAACGAGTTAAGAGGAAAAAGCCTGATATGGGTTTTAAAATTTCATTTCAAATACATACCAAGAGTTATGAAAAAAATAAAGTAGTCAAAGAAAGTACCTATAATAATCGGTTGCAGGCTACAAATTCTAAAATGATAATCAATTGTATGACCTAATCTAACCTAATCTAAATTTAGATCTCGCTATCTCTCTCTCTCTCTCTCAAGAAAATGAAGTTAAACAATCCAAACAATAAAAAATTGGGTATGAAATCGAGATAAAACTTGAACGAAAATTGAATGAATAAAATTATGAATAAATCTTAAGTTTAAAACAAAAGTTAAAAGTTCAATAAACATTTAATATGAGTTCATTTTATGTACACCAAAGTTTATGAATAAATGTGAGATTGTAAACAAATCGAAGAATTGCTTACGTTATGTGAACGACCGAAGTACAGCTGAGAGATAAACGAGGTCATGTGTATGTAAACAGTCGAGCAAGGTCGTTGATTGGATTGGAAAGAAAATTTCTTTGACGAAGTTAAAAAATTCGGGCGATGATCCAGTATCGACGAATATGTTTGACGAGAGTACAGAAATATTGATTGCAGATCGACGACGAAGTCGCAGACGAAGAATTGACAACGGAGACGTAGTATAAATAAATGGAGATGAAAAAAAAATGTTGATTGAAGAATTCAAAGGAGTTAAGAGTGAGGCTCACTTGACAAAGTTGCAAATGAAGGATAAGTTGCAGAAAGGTCCAAATCGGTTGAAGAAGTTAAATTGATAATGAGGGTTGACAGTACAGTGAAGTGAAGTGGGAGCAAGTGTAGTTTACCTCCCGCTGTGGTGCCTAGTGTAGTTTACGTTCCCCTACATCATCCAAGTGTATTTTACTTCCCCTACATTATCCTAGTGTAGTTTGGGTTCCCCAACTTTGTCCGCGTATACCTAATCAAATAAAACGTTAAAACTAACGAAAATATTACGACTTAACCTAATCAATCGTCAATATATATATATATATATATATATATATATATATATATTATATATATTTAGGAGAAATCCAATGACAAGGAGGAATGTAAATGCCATGAAAAGTCGTAGTGTTAATTATTCCATTGTATTAGTGTTAATTATTCCAGTGTACTAACTTCAAATTTACTATATGTAATTTAAAAATAGCTTTTAAATTTCTTGTAATTTTATATGTAAATTTTTATAACTTTGAATTTAACCCTCTTCTTTTAGTCTTTTTAAAATTTGCTTTTAATGAATAGGTTTTTTAGAAATTATTTTGTCTTGTTCACATTTATTTATTGATTCTAATTTCATATTGTTATTATCTAGCCTGATGATGAGCGTATTGCTCGAAACGTTGCGCATTAAAGAAGACTTTTCATGGCATTTACATTCCTCCTTGTCATTGGATTTCTCCTAAATATTAAATTGAAGCTTTGTAGAAGCAAACCGCATGACTATATATATATATATATATATATACATACAGGGTGTCCGAGAATTATCTGTACAATTTTTGGCTGTTATTAAAAGTCAACCATGAAGTGTAGAAATTCCAGTGTTGTCCCATTTTACAGAAACACTCATTAAGTTTTTTCTGATATCAAGTTTTGACAAGTTTTTTAGAAATTCCAGTGTGTCCGAACATTATCTGTACAATTTCATCTTTTAATAAAATTCTTGATAACACACGTAAAATTCTTAAACAAGATTATTTAGAATCTGTATTTTCAAAAGTTTCTTTTATTAAAGTAACGTTGTTACAAACATTCGATATGTGCACCATTAGTGATTCGCAAAACATCCAATCGATACTCCAAATGTTGCCATGTACGCTGCAGCATATCCACATCAATTCGCTCAATAGCAGCTGTGATTCTTGCTTTTAAATCATCAATGTCTGTCACCCGCGTACATTTCTAAAAAACTTGTCAAAACGTGGTATCAGAAAAACTTAATGAGATTCTCTGTAAAATGGGACAACACTGGAATTTCTACACTTCATGGTTGACTTTTAATAACAGCCAAAAATTGTACAGATAATTCTCGGACACCCTGTATATATATATATATATATATGATGAATAAAACCACGAAGGAAAGGAAACACAAAATGGTGCTCAAGCGCTTTCGTCTAATGACATCCTCAGGAACACTGAAGTACATAAAAAGGTTACAGCCTATATATAGGTTACAGAAAGAAAAAAGAAAAAATAAATAACATACATACACACACACACATATATATATATATATACATACATATCTATATATACAAATACATACATACATACATATATATATGCAATAAACAGAGAAGTAAAAATAAAAAATTAAAAATTAAAACCTTAAAGGATTACCAGTGAGGCGTACAGATTTGTAAGGAAAAATATCGATTTTTAGCACAAGATCAAATGGATTATAAAAATACAAATTTATACTGGAACTCTGCCCGGGTTTTAACACACTGCTGCCTATGGTCAGGTTTCGATATATATAAAAAAAAAATAAAATGCAAATTAAAAGTTAATAAAGTAGCAGACAAGTTTACCAAAGATTTAATGTTTTACCCTTCTTATCTAAATCTGTTTTAAAGGAATTCAAAATAACAGGATCGAGTTGAAAAAGACCTTTGCTTATGTTGAAGTTATTTGAAAGTTGGATAATGGCAGACTCAAGAATATTTCTATTAACAATGTTGCTTGAATGGAATAAAACTGAAGCATTATTCCAATCAATACAGTGGGCTAACTCTGACAAATGGACAAAAAGGGCACTGGACAACTGTCCTGTTCTAACGGAATATTGATGCTGTTTTATACGTGTGTGCAAATCCTTTCCCGTCTGACCTATGTAAAAGGAATCACATTGTTTACAGCCAATTTTATAGATAATGCCTGAATTATTGGTAGGCTATTTTTTATTATGATATTTTTCACAATATTGTTATATGAAAATACTACATTAATATCCAAAAGTTTAAGTACATTAGCAATGCCTAAAAAGCCCGAGAAAAATGGAAGTACTAAAATATTTTTTGACAAAGTACGAGTGTTAATATTGACACGATAGAAAGTTCGTTTTGCCTTGTTGAGACAAGATTCCATAAACACAGATGGATAACACAAATCACTTCCAATACCGTTGATTTTTTCCAATTCGGCATCGATGTATTCCGGACTGGCGATCCTAAGGGCGCGGAGAAACATTGATGAAAATATGGCCTTCTTAGTGGGGGTATCATGTCCCGAGTAAAAGTGTACGTAGGACAAATTGTTTGTCGTTTTCCGATAGATACTAAACTTAAAACCTGGGCTTTCCCTATGTACACGCACATCCAAAAATGGGATTGAATTGTCTTGCTCCACTTCTAAAGTAAACTTAATGGAGGGGACTTGATCATTTAACTGAAGGAGGAAGCTATCCAGGTCACGATTCATGGGCCAGATACACAAAATATCGTCGACGTACCGCAACCAAGGGATGCCAACCCCCAGGATTCTCGGAATATAGGTAATTTCGAAAAACTCCATATAAATATTGGAGAGGAGGGGCGATAAGGGGTTGCCCATAGCCATCCCAAAAACTTGTTGATAATACTCGTTATTGAAAGTGAATTTACAGTCTTTGATGCAAAGCTTAATGAGTTCCAAAACAATGTGTGAAGGTAGTGGCAGGTCATACTTATGTAATTCTTGGGAGAGAAAGTCAAGCATATCGTCAATCGGCACTTTTGTAAACAATGAACAAACATCAAAACTGATCAATTTATCGTTAGTTTCAGTACGCGCATTATTCAATTTTTCCGTAAGATCCATGGAATTTTTTACATGTGAATCAGAGATAGTTCCGAGAATGGGGGACAAGACTTTGACAAGCCATTTGGAGAGTTTATAAGTAATAGAGCCCACCGAGCTAATAATAGGGCGCATAGGGTTACCAGGTTTGTGGGTTTTAATATGTACTTCAGTGTTCCTGAGGATGTCATTAGACGAAAGCGCTTGAGCACCATTTTGTGTTTCCTTTCCTTCGTGGTTTTATTCATCATAAATATTTTTCACGTGTTACTTTCGTGAAATAATTTTCATATATATATATTATATATATATATATATATATAAATTGACGATTGGTTAGGTTAAGTCGTAATATTGGCACACCTAAAGCAGAAGCATCCCCTGTGTAATTTATTTATTTATGGTTATATTTTTACGAAATTTTCAATATAGAGGTTTCCAAATACTAACCGGGCCTTCAATGGTATTCCGATGTCCGCCATTGAAGGCCCGGTTAGGTCAAATGTATGCCCAGTTAGGTCAATTGTTTGCCCTTGACAATTGGTTAAGTTGTGTTATTTTCGTTAGTTTTAACGAAAATAACACAACTTAACCTAACCAATTGTCAAGAGCATACAGTTGACCTAACAGGGCCTTCAGTGGCGGACATTGGAATGACATTGAAGGCTCGGTTAGGTCAACTGTATGCCGGTATTTTTTTTTCAGAAAACATTTTAAAAAAAATTTTCAACATTTTTTTCAAAAATGGTGTGCGTTATTCCGATGTCCGCCTTGAAAACCTCTGTATTGAAAATTTCATAAAAATCTGACCATAAATAAAGAAATTACACAGTGGGTGCGTTTGCTTTAGGTGCGCCTAATATTTTCGTTAGTTTTAGCTTTTTATTTGATGAATTTATTTAAAAAATGTCTCCTAAAGATCCTAGTGTAGTTTACCTTCCCCAACTTTGACCTAGTGTAGTTTGTGTCCCCTTTTGTGTCAGGGGGACGTAAACTACACTTGCGCCATGAAGTGGAGTGAATCACTTCCAAGGGAATTCTGTCAAAGTTGGTATCTCAGCATGAGGGACATCCAAATGACGTGAGCGTCTCGGAATCAGGACCTCCAAATGCCGTGAGGGCCAATTCCGTCATTGTTATCTTCGTATGCAGCATTTTGTACTTCTGACGAAGGGGTGGTCTTCGAAGTTCAGTAAGGCCTTAATCCGAGCAATATGAACCAAGTTAATTAACGATTCGACACAGCTCATTTGAAGATGGGACTGAACAAAACTCGATAATTTCTAAAAGGAGTCTCGATTTACTGAAACAGTGTTATTGAAGTAGTTTCTACAGGGAGGCTCGACCAAAGTGGTTTAAAATTTAAGCGGGTAGATAAGACAAGAGCCTTTTGAATGCTTCAAATGGCCAAACAAGAATTAACAAGGAGAGTAAATCTCCAGTCTCTTGATCACGCGAGACTGGCGTTGAAGGTTAAACCCCCCTTTTTCCTTAAGAATCTTGCAAATTATACATAATTTAAGATAAAGTAATTTTACTGCTACTTTAGTAATTTCTGAATGGCGTCTATCTGTCGGAGAATGTTTGAACTTGAGTACAAATTACATTACATTACGCTAAAATAATATGAATTCAGTTAAGTACAATATTTAGCAACATGTCTCTACAATTATATAACAACACCACACTAATCAACATTTACATCCCACCAGATAGTTCACCTCAGGTGCCAGCCAATTACAATCCACAGTTACACAATCTTGCCTCTCTCACTAATGTCATCTTAGGAGGAGACTTCAACGCCAAAGACACTAGTTGGTACCTGCACAACCAAAACAACACCAGAGGCGCCAACATAGCCACACAACTAAACAGCCTCTTCATTCTTAACAATACAGAAGAACATACACACATACCACATCAAGCAGGATACTCAAACTCCTCCCCAGACATAACGTTCTGTTCCCCCTCACTAGCAACACATACACAATGGAGAACAGAAAAACAACTGTCATCAGACCACCTGCCCATCATCATTACAACACATTCTACACTCTGCCCCAACAGCCTTAGGCACACTTACAGAAATTACAAGAAAGCTGATTGGGAACAGTTCAAAATACAGACTGAGGAACAATTCACCACATTAAACAGCACACCCATCATAAACATCGATACAACACTCAAGACATTTAATCAGATTATCAATAATGCAAACAAATACATACCCAAGGGCAACATTAGGAAATACAACCCAAATTACACTAGAGAAATAGCCCACCTCATAAGGCAACGTAACAACCTCAAACATAACACACAAACACCACACACAGAAGCCATAAAGCAGCAGATACAACAGCTCAACACAGAAATAAACAACAAACTCAAAGAAAAACAAACAGAAACATTCAGGGAATTCATAACAACACTAAACCACTCCACAGATACATACAGGCTATACAAGACTATAAACAGCATTACCCACTCTAACAGCGGCATTCACACCTCACACGCGGCTATCTGTCGCAGCCAAAATAATATCCCAACATACACACAACAAGCTAACATTCTAGTTAATCACTACGCAAAGATAAGTCACTTAAACAGAGACAACAACCAGAAACACGCAGACAAACAAACAGCCAGACACAAGAAAACCTACAGACTCGACACGACCATTACACCCTTCAATACAGACCAGACCACCAAGATCATCAAAAACATTAAAAATTCGAAGGCTACTGGACCAGACAACATATCTAACATACACCTTAAACACTTGGGCCCACAAGGAATACTAGCTCTCACAAATATCAGCACATATTCATACCAACACTGTATTATTCCTGACATATGGAAACAAGGTAAAATTATTACACTACTCAAACCAAACAAAAATCCAACAGAACCAGCTTCCTATAGACCCATTACTTTACTATGCACACCTTCCAAAGTAACAGAAAGACTAATCTTACAAATCACCAACCCACACATACCACTATCGCCTACTCAACATGGATTCAGACCTCACCACTCAACCACGACATTACTCACTAACCTGACGCAGCACATCATGGATGGCATCAACTCTAGAAGACCAGCTCAACGTACACTATTAGCAACAATAGACATTAGTAAAGCATTTGATGCTATCCCACGCTTCCCTCTCATAAACAAAATACTCAACACAAACATGAACAATAACACCAAAAGGTGGATGAGCAACTATCTCTCAGGAAGATACTCACATGTCACATTTAATGGCAAGTCATCCAAAAACAAGCTTTTTCCGAACGGGGTCCCTCAAGGCTCTGTTCTCTCACCAACACTCTTCAACTTATACATGCATGACATTCCAACACCCATAGATAACAAGCTTACCTTATCATCATATGCAGATGATATCACTCTAACATCCACCCACAACAACATCGACACCGCTACAAATAACCTACAAACATACATAAACAGTATACAAGACTGGCTCACACACAATAGACTCAAAGTAGCGCCCACAAAATCAACCATCACCTTGCTTACAAGCAACACAAAAGAACACCAGGTAATTCCACAACTTACACTAAACAACATCAACATTCCACACACTCACAGAACCAAAATACTAGGTGTCACATACAACACATCATTATCTTTTGCAAACCACATTCAGGACATTAAAAACAAATGTACGTCAAGACTTAACACGCTTAGGGTACTAACAGGCACAAACTTTGGACACCAGCAGGAAACAACATCACTCATCTACAAACAATATATTCGCTCAGTTATGGACTATGCTAGCCCATGCTGGGCACCCATTATCTCAAACACACATAAACACCTTACAAACAATACAAAACAACGCACTTCGTATCGTTACAGGATGCACTCAAAAACACCAATAGAACACCTGCACACAGAAACAAAAATACTAAAAGTTAGGGAACATTTAGACATGAGGGGAACACAATTCATGGTAGCAGCGACAACTAACCCACAACACCCTTGCCACTACATGTACAATCATGCACCAACACCTTGCACCATTAAGGTAACACCAGAGAGACATTATAACCAAATACTCCATTCCATACCACGCCCCACAGACATCACACAGTACAGAAAACACATACACACACACCTAACCCACAAAGCACTGACACGACTCGGTCCGAATGCGGTCCTAGGTGCGAAGCCGCCGCCCATTAACAGGTCAGAGATCAGCCTGAGCAGATCGGATCGAGTTAACTTAGCACGATTCCGATGTGGACATCACCCCAACTTATGGACATATAAACACAGACTAGACAACTCCATAGACGACACCTGCCACCTGTGCCAAGACACACCACAAACAATTGAACACATTATGACGGACTGTACCGCTCTAGCACAACAACGAACACAACACAACATCACGAGTGCGCTGAACCTCTGGTCCACTCCGGAGAGGGCGATCGGTTACCTGCGTGCCGCCGGCTTGCTCGATCAGGGTGGGCTGATCGGCTAAACAACAACAACAACAACAATTATATAATTCATATAATATTTAAAGTCTGTTTAGTTTAAGATATTTATCTGACAGTGAACAGGTTTATACGTTAATTATTCATGATCGCAAATAACATTAGGAATATTATGAATGAAAAAGGGTCGATAGGGATAATGCTATACGAAAGGAAATTATGTATCATATATGAATACATACATGAATGCTACCTCTAATAGAATACATGAACATTTAATAAGAAACGAATAACGAGTAATAATAGATAACAATAGAGTAACAATTAGGTAACAGGAATGTAACGCTAATAACAGTAACGATGAAATATTTACCAGTTACAACGTAATGTACAGTTGCCCGCATATTAATGTTCCTCGCCTCACAGCGACTCCGTACATGTGGTAACGCCGCAGTGATAGTCAAGGTACCCCAACTTGGGGGAAGGTGGGGTGGACGGGGGGACAAACTAGTCCAACAACATACAACGCAGACATATACTGTATATCTAAAGGACAATTGAATGTGCAGTCATTGACATACAGGTAATTATAATGTAATGTCTGTGTTCATAAAATAAACAATTAATATGATCGTGAACAGAGTTGAACTCCATGAAGTTTACTAGTCTTATACAGTAACTAGCGGAGCGACCCGGCGTTGCCCGGGTGGAAGTTGAACGCTATATACAGGGTCTGTCAAAAAAAACTAAGCCAATTTGAAATCTCTCTAAAATGCACAATTTGATAGAGATTTCAAATATTTTTTTACACTAAATAAATAAAAGGCTCATAAATAACACTGGGGAACAAATTTTAACTTTTTTTTTGTTTCTTGGACGTGAACAGGTCGGTCTTATAGGATGTTTTCCGCTGATTCCGAATATAGCCGTAGAATTTCTCTATCACCCAAGGTTACTGAGAAATTTGTATTTTAATATTTATTCAAAAAGTGTATAGAAGTTAGTAAAAATACTTCATAAAAATTATATTAGTGGCAGATTGGCATTTAAAATATTCTTCTTAAAACTTCTTTGTCACTGATTTTCTCTTGTAGTTTTCATTAGGAGTTTCTCGCATCAATGTCCAGCAGTAATCAGCTAACATTGCCGGATCCCACCTCCCTTGGTAGCGTTTCTCCATAGTAGCTATATCTTGGTGGAACCTTTCTCCATGCTCATCGCTTACGTCGCCGAGGTTTTCAGGGAAGAAATCTAAATGGGAGTGCAAGAAATGGATTTTTAGTGACATATTACATCCCAATAACCTATATGCTTCAATCATGTCCTGCACTATTTTTTCATAGTTAGAGGCTTTGATGTTCCCTAGAAAATTTGTGACAACATTCTTCATGGCCTCCCATGCCACTTTTTCTTTTCCTCTCAAGGCATCATCAAACTTTTGATCTTTCATGAGCTCTCTGATTTGGGGACCAACAAAGATCCCTTCTTTTATCTTTGCATCGCTAAGTCGTGAAAAATTTTTCTTCAAATATTTGAATGCCTCATCTTCCTTGTTCATTGCTTTGACAAAATTTTTCATGATGCCAAGTTTGATGTGAAGTGGCGGTAAGTATATTTTCTTGGGGTCAACTATGGGTTCATGAGACACATTCTTCAGCCCTGGGATACATTTTTGACGAAGTGGCAATCCTTTACAAAATAATGCGAATCTCTGGCTCTGCTGTCCCATTCACAAAGGAAGCAGCAGAACTTCGTATAACCGAGCTGCATTCCCAGAAGAAGCGCGACGACTTTTAAATCCCCACATATATACCAACGAAACTGGTCATAATTAATCTGCTGAAGGATGAGTTTCATATTTTCGTAAGATTCCTTCATGTGGACAGCGTGCCCTACAGGAATGGAAGGGTATTTATTTCCATTGTGAAGTAGTACAACCTTGAGGCTTAGCTTCGAAGAGTCAATAAATAAACGCCAATCTTCAGATTTGTGCTCATGACCGAGAGCTAACAGCAGTCCATTTACATTATTACAGTAGCATAAACCACCTGACGAGGAGAAATACTGCATCAGATCTTTTTGGCGAGTGCGGAACGCCGATATGCTTGTATCTTTTGCCAGCAAATTCCATTCACGTAACCTGGAGCCCAATAATTCCGCTTTCTTTTTCGGAAGGTCCAAATCTCTCACGAGATCATTCAGCATAACCTGCGTTATCATACGTTGTTTATTTGATTCAGGTTGCTGAAAGTCTGTATCTTTGTGTCATCAATTTCCATTGGTTCAACTTCAGACTCTTCATCCAGTGTCCATGACTTTGGGGGAGTTGGAATTGGGTTAGCATCGTCATGTAGTACTGGTCTCATGGCAGATGCAAGATTTGGGTATTGAATTTTATGTTTATTTTTGGCAGAGAATCCTGAAACGTTAGTCATACAAAAATAGCAATCCGTTAGGTGATCCTTGGGCTCTCTCCAAATCATTGGTATGGCAAATTGCATAGATTTGCGGGTACCTTTAATCCAACCCCTAAGAGTGACGGCACAGGAAATGCATGAGATATGAGGTGCCCAGGATTTGTCTTGGTCGCCTACCTTACATCCAAAATAAAGTTCGTAAGCCTTCTTCACGAGTGGGGTCATCGTCTTCCTCTGTGCCATTATGGTCAGTTCTCCACATACGTAGCAAAATGTATCTCTGGGATTAATACAGTTTCGATTCATGCTGGCGGAAAATTATTGAAATCACGGAAAACGTTTTGGAATGAAAAACCAATTTTTTCTACTATGAAAAATTTTAAAATTTGAGCTAAACTTGAAAAAAATTTCTTTCTTTTTACTGAAAATCTGTTTGTTTAAATAGCTATATTTTTTTAATGCAAAAAATACTATTAAATATAGTTAACCTGGAAAAAAAAGAAAGTAAAATTAAATTAGTACACTTAATTTTAACTAATATTTTGGGAAAACTCTGAGTAAATGGAAATATTATTTTCTCGAAAACTATGGGTGATAGAAAACATCTGAAACCATATTTGGAATCAGCATCAAAAGTTCTATAAGAAACACCAAATAGTTTTCAAGAAACAAAAATGTTGTTCCCTAGTGTAATCTGTGATAATTTTATAACTTTATTTTAAATATTTTAGGAGTTATGCGGTTATTTCTACAGATTGCGAAAATTTCAGTTTTTCTCATTATGTAATATCTTCTTTTTTCTCTTTTTCAGAATTTGTTTAGATTTAAAATTTTTCGTGAATACCTCTAAATATGCCATTCTCACATGAAGATAAAATAATTATAAAGCATTATAGAGTTGAAAAAGGTTACAGTGTAAGGAAATTACTTTCTGAATTCGATTATAAAGGATGGACTAGGTCAGGTTTAGATTACTTATTGAGAACTATCGATGAAACAGGAAGTATTGAAAGGAAGGTTGGTAGTGGGCGACCAAAATCAGTTAGAGTAGATGAAAATATTCAGAAAGTGGAGGAACGTATCCTTAGTCAAGAGGATCGACCTGGTAGCCACATGACACCTGCTCAAATATCAAAAGAACTAGAAATATCAGAATCAAGCGTAAGAAGGATTATTAAATCTGATCTGCAATTTAAACCATTTAAAAGAGTGCATGGACAAAGATTGTCAGAAGTAAACTGTCAGAAAAGAGTTGAGAAATCCAAATGTATTTTACGTATAATAACTGAAGATAAACTTTCCAAGACATTTTTTACGGATGAAAAACGTTTTACGGTAGAGCCACCAAGAAACTCACAGAATGACCGGGTTTATTCTGATGTTGCGAAGAAAAATGAAATCCAAGATGAAAGACTGTACGCAACAAGGAGTCACTTTTCTTCTAGCGTCATGGTTTCACTTGGAGTGTCCAAGTTGGGAAAAACTTCAATATTTTTTATTGAGCCAGGAGTGAAAATTAATGCTCAATATTATTCAAATACCCTGCTTGAGAAAATGCTTCCAGAAATGAGAAACTTGGCTAGTCAAGGTTACTTTATTTTTCAACAAGATGGTGCAACATCACATACTGCCAAAACAACCATCGAATATTTGAAAAAGAATGTACCTGAATTTCTGGAACCGAATAATTGGCCACCTAACAGCCCTGACCTAAACCCTGTAGACTACGGAATATGGGAAAACTTGGCAGAGAGAGTGTATAGGAACAGAATAAGGGATGTCAATCATGTGCGTGAATTGATTATCGCAAAATGGGCAGAGCTCCCGCAAGAGCAAATAAATCGAGCAACAGACGAATTCAGACCAAGATTAAAAAAAGTGATAGAAATGCAAGGGAATCATATTGAACAGTTCTTTTAATTTTATTAAACTAAAAATTATCTACAGTATATCGTAAAAAAAAATTTTTTCAAGTTAAGTAGGAGAATCTCACTTTTTAGTTAATTATTAATAAAATTAACAATTCTGAAGATATCGTCAAAAATTTAAAGGATAATAGGTGATTACCTATACTTTATTGTGTAAAAAATTCAACTTAATTAGATAAATGGTTTTGTTTTAATAAAGGTTTGAATTTGGCTTAGTTTTTTTTGACAGACGCTGTATATATATATATATAGATATATATATATATATATATATATATATATATATATATACACCCGGTTAGGTCAACTGAATGCTCGGTTAGGTCAACTGAATGCCCGATTAGAGTAATTGAGTGCCAGGTTAGGTTAATTGTATGCACTTGACGATTGGTTAAGTCGTGATATTTTCGTTAGTTTTAAGAAAATATCACGACTAACCTAACCAATCGCCAAGGGTGGATAGTTCACCTAACCGGGCATTCAATTAACCTACATATATATATATATGTATGCTAGAGCTCCGCCTATTTTATGTCACTATCTTTTATGATGTGTCTATGATGTCACTATCTTTCAACCAATCCGGAATACAGAGGTCTCCAGCGGCCTCAGATGACCTCGGAGGCCGACGCCACATAGCCTATGTTCTTCCCTGGCCTCAGTTACCCCTATCCCCCAAGTCTCATCCAAATCTGGCCAGTAGTTTGACCGGACATAAGAAACAAAGAAGGAAAGTTCGCAGGCAGTTCAACCGTCACAATTATTAGTATAGATAAAGTTCCATTATGATTACTGCAGGTCTATATGAATAGCTACCACAATACAACTTTTTATATGCAAATGAATTTGAACCTAATATAGACATTACACAACTAACCTCCACACTCCCTCATTCCCCTTCTCCTGTTTTGTTCTTCACATCCCCAGTTTGTGAGTGGTGAGAAAGTGTTTGGAAACAGTAGACAATGATACTCCAGCTCTAGCAGCTATTTGTCTTTGAGTGTTGCCTTCTTTATGGAGAACAATAATTTTCAATCTATTCTTGTATGAAATTTCTTTATTTGAAGCCATTATACTTGCGATT